>JADLZN010001565.1:114806-186401 GCA_018155175.1 Sinocyclocheilus anophthalmus | reverse complement strand
ACATTAAATATATTTCAAGGTTAAAGTCAACATAAACTGACATTCACAACCCATTTTACTTGCGCAATATAATGCATTTCCAATCGAAACAGAATATTCAATGTGAAAACATGTAGGGTGGGAATCAACTGGTATTGGTGATTTTGAATGGAACAGCTACTTGTATGTAGCTGTTCAAATAAATTGTTACAGACAGATTTTAACTTGCTATTAGCCACCGTTGTGATTAAAAAAAAATAACACATTCTGTAAAGTATGGTTACCAAGGTAAATAAGCAATGTTCAGGTTTCCATCGCAAGACTAAGACAAATCTGTATCTATAAGGATACACCTTGATTTCCCCACACTATAGTGCTTTATTCATCATCTGTAAAAATAGCCCAAGTAACATTCTTTCATCTGCCATAGTGTACATGCCTGTGGTAATTGCTTAAACGTTTCACTTTTGAAATGTACAACAGTTATCACACTGAAAATTTTACTTGGATTCAGAAAAAAGGCCTGTTCCATTTTCCAAAACTTCTTTTAATTAATCACGCTTTCATTTCTTAACAGAAGCTCCTTGGACACGAGGGAGTGAAGAGAAATATTCCGCTTTGACTATGCAAGAGTATATTTTGCAAGAATTACTCCAAAAATTCAAGGCTATTTTTACAGTGATAACTTTGGTATTTGATATTATTAAATTATCATGGCCCCTCAATGGATGAATTGTATGTATACATATGGAAACAGGACACCCAAATCCCATCACAGATGAAATAAATAAAAAAAGCTTCAGTTAAAAATGTTTGGAAATTTCATCAGGGTTTGAAGCTGCTGAAGGATTCAAGTGCTGAGAAGTTTAGTCCAAAGAAAAGACAGTCATAAAATAAACCACAAGGAAAAATATCTTTAACATTTTCTTCATACTAGATCGAAACAGAACTATGGGGATACAAGAGAATGAAACGACTCAAGAACACACAACCGCACACTAACACAAACATGACAGGAACTCATTTATGACACAACATGGGTGTGTGTGAGAGAGAAAGCATGTCTGCACACTTACATACTTTATCCAATGTTTTGATTGACAACTATATAAAAGTTCTTTCTCAAACATAATTTACTAAACACAGAGTTGCATTACCACTAGGACATCAATGAATGAGAGATATTTAACACTGATTCTATATATCCTCAAACTGGTGTTTCATTGAACAAAGAGAGACCATTGTACACGACTTGATCTCCCATTACAGTCTAAATACACGAATAGTGCATTGAATTGCATGTACTAGTGTGCAATTATTTTGTTGAGCTAATTGTAATTGCACATTGTTGATTTGTATTATGTTGTGAAATTATAGCAACATGCATGAGTGACAGAGATACTTTGCAGGTGAGGTTTAATTTTCAACCCTTATTATTTGAGTAAAATCAGAGAGTAGAATCACTAGAGAATGACAAACGATACACAGAAGTCATATGGATGCCATACTTGGAGTTGCACAGCTCAAAAACAGACTGAATTACAGGTTCATTTGTGTGCTGTCAGGCTAGTAGGTTAACATTTGAGAGTGTGGCACGCAGCAGGAACTGACACTGTCATTTGGGTTACAAATTATGCAGACTGATAATTTATCAGCGGTTGGTCCGGACATTGCTGCTGTACTATGGTCTTTGAAATTCATATTCAAATGGACAGCAAGGTTTATAAAAGGAGACTGGCTGATTTCATAGCCAGCTGTGGCTGCAGTTCTGTCTGAAAACAGATGGCTTGTAGGCTAGTTTACACTGCAGGATAACTTGGACAATCATAGAAATGCAATTATAGAACTACCACATTGTCTAATATTAGAGATTGTTTAACATTTTGGTATTGGCTAATGGTCATTTTTCAAATTTTTACATTTAAATTACACTAACGTTCAGAAATTTGGGGTCAGTAAGATTTATAACATTACAAAAGATTTCAATTTCAAAATATTTTTACTTTCCATTTCCAAAGAATCATGAAAAACTATTACGGTTTACACAAAAACATTAAACAGGACAACTGTTTTCAACACTGATAATAAAAAAAAAATGTTTCTTGATCAGCAAATCAGCAAATTAGAATGATTTCTGAAGAATAAGTGACACTGTGAATCCGGAGTAAGGGCTTTGCTGCTGCTGAATAATATTCAGCTTTGCTTCACAGGAATAAATTGTATTTTAAAATGTATTAAAATAGAAATACAATACAGTACATATATTGCATGACAATGCATTGTTGTGATGTCTTGACTCATAGCATTTAAAACGATTGATTTTAGTTTTTAATATTTTATTTTGCTTTTAGACAAAAGAATATTCCATTTTAAATGTTGTTGATTTATTGTTTATAAGACATAACAATTATTGGCTTATTTATATTGGCCAGAATTTCAATATCTATACACATAACATGAAAACTAACAGTAGACATTTTTAATGACTTTCTAATTACTTAAAACAATAGGACAGTTTAACCAGAGATGCTTAAAGAAAAGTAAGGACAGTTAAACCAGAGATGGGTAACAGTAATCATATTAGTCTGTTGACTCTTTACAGAAGCGACTGGAGTGAGAACGTGTTACCTTGACATGTTGTTTGTCATGTTGCTGTGTGAGGTCACACACCTGAGGTGTGACCTGCTTGTGTGTTCAACCACTTAGAGCAACCACGGCAACAGCCGCCCTGGAACACGGGGGCTTTGATTTGATTGGATAATTAGATCATGATTGTGAAAACCATAGAGGTCAGAAAACACTCGCAATTTTCTTTTTTACAAACAAGCTGATTCTAACTTGCTCAGACAAACTGCATGCTTTCTTTATGTTTCATTAATGTACGAAATGACGTTTTTGTGCTTCATTTTCATTTATGTCTGATTTTATATGAAAGCTGAATAGCATCATTTAAGTTTACTGTTTCTTGTACCACATGAGAGAACCATCTGGACTCAAACAGCATATAACAGGACAGAGTTTATTGTTTAAAAAATACCCACTGGTTTCGCTCTCTCTCTCTCTCTCTCTCTCTTCTGTCTTCTTTAAATAATTTGGACCATAATATGCTCTGACACAAAGTTTGCTTTAAAAACCAAAGAGGCATTTGATGAGCATTGAGTAAAATGAACCTGTTCATTAAAAGAGAAAGAGAGAGAGTGTGCAGAAACCTGATCTTATAATGCAGGCCAGATTGGCTTACAGTGGCCCTCATATCATATACAAGCTTTCATCTTCCCATCGCGCTATGCTATAGTTCTCTCTCCACACCGCTGCCTCTGTAGGCAGGCCTGATTAATTAATTGTCCTTGATAAATATTGCATTTCATTCCATACCCTCATCTGGAAATGATAACGGCACTTTCTTGAAAATGTACAGCAAACGAAAGTCCTGCAGAGCTTATACGTTAGAGCATCAATACTTTTAAAGAACGGCAATGTTCAAGCGTGTTATCGGACAGGCAAAGAATTTGTCTTTGGTAAATTCGAAACAGGCTTGAAAGTGGGGGAGCAAATGTGGCTCAGAGAAAACTTAATCATCATTTCAGACAGGTTCGCTCTTACAGGCCTTTGTTCAAACCTCTCATGTGGCAATAACTTTCTGTGTTTTTCATTGCATGAGGGAATATAATTTGCTGCATTCTATCTTGAAAGGTGTCCGCTATGCTGTGTACGGTTTCAACATCATCAGTTCCGTCATTCGGGAGGGATTGCATTGTCCTGTGTGGACATTCATTAGAGCATCATGTTCTTGTCCGCTCCCCTCTATTCTCATTAGCCTATCTCAGACAGGAAAATCAAATTAATCTGAATAAAAATACCAGCACTAATGTCATTAACTGTGACAAATGATTTGGATAACACAGCTTCACTGGAAACATAAATAAATAAATAAAACAAAAAGCTTTCCTCTAGCGAAAAATTATCATTGTGTTGAAAGGACATGTCAAAAGTGTGCTAAATGAATACAAAGGAAAAAATAAATAGATTATCAACATGAAAAAAACATTGTGAGGACAGAAAGGGAGGAATGTACTTAGGTGCTGTCTCGGAGCCAGCATTATCAATACTGAAAGTGAGAGGAATGTTTTTACAAAAGGGGGTTGTAATAGACTGAATGGGATGACAAAGCACACTACAGAAAGAATGAAAACAGGGAAGGAGGGAGAAAGAAAGAGAAATAGAGAGTGGCGTGCTGTAAGCAAAGGCAGATTGCATATATTTTAGAGAGATTATTGAAACAATATAGAGCAGCAGGACTTACTCACAGCCAACACAGTTCTGTCATTTATAAAGTCACTATCTTAAAGGCACAGTCACCCAAAAGAAAATGATGTAGTAGTATCATGATAAATAATCATTTTATTCTTTACTCATTGTCAATCACGTCCTTGCGCTATTTTACAGAATTGTGCTGGTTGCTTTTTTCAATACAATTACAGTGAATAGGGACTGAGGCTTTCAAGTTTTAAAAATGATGCAGAAACAGCATACATATATCATAAAAGTGCTCTATACAACTTTTATACTATATTCTAAGTCTACTGAAGTCATACGTCAGTTTTGTCAGATGGACAGACTAACATTAGTCTTCCAGTTTGCATGTTCATGGGAGACGTGGAGATGTTTGATTTGTGTCAGATCTTTGCAATGAGTCAAGTGATGTGTCTCTTGAGTCCATCTCACTGACTAACTGATTTAGATTTTAGTCTGTTCATCACACAAAGTTATTGTATGACTTGAGAAGACTTGGAAGGTAGTGCACAAGTTGTATAGGCTACTATTTAGGATACTTTATTGGTGTTTTAAATCATTTTTGAAGCTTGAAAGTTTGGAATGATATAAAAGTGAATAAATGATGGCTGGATTTTCATTTTTGGATGAACTACCCCTTTAAGAAAGCCATCATTAGCAATTTTGCATACTCGTGAAAGATAAAGGCATTGATGTCCTCTGGTCAGCTATGCTTTTGACTCATGCGTTTCCATTGTGTAAGCAGATTGATGGGCCTGCAAACTGTTCTGTGGAGAAAATACTATTTCTCTCAAGGTTTATAAAATTATTTTCTCTATTTCAAAGAAAGAAGAAAAAGCTAAGAAATGAAAAATAAGGCCTCTGTTCAGAATTCAGGGTTATTCATCTGTTTAGAGTGAAAGGAGACAGGATGAGGGAGGGCAAATACAATCAGCACTATTAAATAATCATGCATCAAGGTATTTTAGTGATCATTTTAATGAAATGGAATATCTGGAGTTCATAAACTGTGCAAAACACTTCCACATTCACAAAAAGCTTCATGTAATGTAAGCTGATGACAGACAGACTGATCTCTCTGACTAAACCCTGATCGCTCTCTCATTTCCTCGAAGAGATGCGCTTTAAACAGACAAAGCTCTGTCTCTCTCTCTCTCTCTCTGTGAAAAGTGTTAGGTAGATCTCATGAGACTGTTAAATGGGAGAGAGAAGTGTTCATCCTCTTCTTCCAGCGCTATTTAATCCCCAGGATCTGAAAACCACAGAAGTGCTCACGACTAACACACCCGCTGAGCTACAGTCTGGACAGATGTGCCACAGGGTGGCTCCCAGACACTCAGAAAGAAAGAAATCAAGCAAACAAAAATATCTGCTTGGTGTTTGTGGCCACATGAAATTCCAACAGGATTCTGTAATCATTTGCCAGGAATTTGTCACGGTGAAAGATTGTGTTAGACAGAGCAAATGCCTTCAATCTCTACATATAAATAACAGGCTAAATTCCACCTTTCAGTGTTCAGAGACTCTTTAAATCCCTGATAGACATTTAGACCCCATTTACACCTGAAATTAACATCTGCTTTGGGCGAGCTGATCACAAGTAGTCATTGCTAAATATAGGTGTAAATGGGCCCCAAAACATTTTGTGATCAGATCACTTAAACACTGACAAAGGATTGTGCCATTTCAAATATCTCCACAAATCAAATGTGTCTTACATGTTTATCATCTGCTTTCTAGTATCTGAATGCATTTGAATCCTGCTGGTGGAAAAACAAATGACCATGTAGCTGCTTTTTAAATTTCTTTCAAATTTACTGGACTGACAGTGGCCTCAAAACTTTTTTGACATTTAATCCACACTTAAAAATGTATGAATGGCATTGCATTAAACAACAAAATATGTCAAACCACAATATATCAACTTTTGACTAACTTTTAGGATGTCCTTTAAAGAACTAAACCAATATTTGTATAGGGCGAAGAAAAAAAGAAGAAGAAAAAAAAAAGCCCACACACTAATGTAATTTGAAGATACACACACAATTTA
Source organism: Sinocyclocheilus anophthalmus (assembly GCA_018155175.1). Taxonomy (NCBI): domain Eukaryota; kingdom Metazoa; phylum Chordata; class Actinopteri; order Cypriniformes; family Cyprinidae; genus Sinocyclocheilus; species Sinocyclocheilus anophthalmus. The sequence goes on along the minus strand of JADLZN010001565.1, from coordinate 180,079 downwards.
TGGAATAATAGTCCTTAAATATGCAGATATATTTAGTTTGATGTTGCATATTGTTGTGTGTGTATATATAATTCTATAGTCTGTTGTTGTAATTAGAATGTTACTCTGGGTCATTTTTGTTCATTACTGTAATACTTTGTGACTGAAACATTTGCTTCCCTTGATCTCTACCAAAATTCAAATCTTACAACACGTAGTGTTTGCCTCTTGGAATTAAAAAAAAAACTAAAATAAATAATAAGGTGGTTTCTTGTATTTTTTTAATGAAATATCAAAACAAACGATTGTGCTAATATGGTTGCCAGGGTTTTCAAAAATAGACAATAGATAAAGGGGCATCTCAATAAATTAGAATGTCGTGGAAAAAGTTCATTTATTTCAGTAATTAAACTAAAATTGTGAAACTCGTGTATTAAATAATCAATGCACACAGACTGAAGTAGTTAAGTCTTTTGTTCTTTTAATTGTGATGATTTTGGCTAACATTTAACAAAAACCCACCAATCTCAACAAATCTCAACAAATTAGAATATGGTGACATGCCAATCAGCTATCAACTCAAAACACCTGCAAAGGTTACCTGAGCCTTCAAAATTGTCTCTCAGCTTGGTTCACTAGGCTACACAATCATGGAGAAGATTGCTGATCTGACAGTTTTCTAGAAGACAATCATTGACACCCTTCACGAGGAGGGTAAGTCACAAACATTCATTGCCATAGAAGTTGGCTGTTCAAAGAGTGCTGTATCCAAGCATATTCATAAAAAGTTGAGTGGAAGGAAAAAGTGTGGAAGAAAAAGATGCACAATCAATCGAGAGAACCGCAGCCTTATGAGGATTGTCAAGCAAAATCGATTTCAAGAATTTGAGTGAACTTCACAAAAAATGGACTGAGGCTGGGGTCAAGGCACCAAGAGCCACACACACAGACGTGTCAAGGAATTTGTCTACAGTTGTCGTATTCCTCTTGTTAAAAACACTCCTGAACCACAGACAACGTCAGAGGCCATCTTACCTGGGCTAAGGAGAAGAAGAACTGGACTTGCCCAGTGGTCCAAAGTCCTCTTTCAGATGAGAGCAAGTTTGGTATTTCATTTGGAAACCAAGGTCCTAGAGTCTGGAGAAGGGTGGAGAAGCTCATAGCCCAAATAGTTTGAAGTCCAGTGTTAAGTTTCCAAACGTCTGTGATGGTTTGGGGTGCAATGTCATCTTCTGGTATTGGTCCATTGTGTTTTTTGAAAACCAAAATCACTGCACCCGTTTACCAAGAAATGTTGGAGCACTTCATGCTTCCTTCTGCTGACCAGCTTTTTGAAGATGCTGATTTCATTTTCCAGCAGGATTTGGCACCTGCCCACACTGCCAAAAAGCACCAAAAGTTGGTTAAATGACCAGGGTGTTGGTGTGCTTGACTGGCCAGCAAATTCACCAGACCCGAACCCCATAGAGAGTCTATGGGGTACTGTCAAGAGGAAAATGATAAACAAGAGACCAAAAAATGCAGATGAGCTGAAGGGCCACTGTCAAAGAAACCTGGGCTTCCATACACCTCAAGCAGTGCCACAACCTGATCACCTCCATGCCACGCCGAATCGAGGCAGTAATTAAAGCAAAAGGAGCACCTACCAAGTATTGAGTACATGTACAAAAAATGAACATACTTTCCAGAAGGCCAACAATTAACTAAAAATTTTTTTTTTTATTGGTCTTATGAAGTATTCTAATTTGTTGAGATAGTGAATTGGTGGGTTTGTGTTAAATGTGAGCAAAAATCATCACAATTAAAATAACAAAGACTTAAACTACTTCAGTCTGTTTGCATTGAATTGATTTAAACTGGAGGTTTCACAATTCCCCCCCCCCCCCCCCCCACCCCCCCCCCCCCCCCCCCCCGCAATTTGAGTTAGAAATTACTGAAATAAATGAACTTTTCCATGCCATTCTAATTTATTGAGATGAACCTGTATACTGTACCATTCAAAATGAAGAAACCTTCTGGTTGTCAGACTTAGTGGAACATGGCAACCAATTTCATTTGTCCACCAAAAATTACCCTTGAGAGCAATTTCATTAGGTTTAAGTTACAGAAAACAATTCTGACATCTTTTGCTTTCAGGTGCCTCTTATTCATACAGTTTAAATGTGACTTAGCAGTCAAAATACATATTGAAGCTACTGTATATTCATTCTCTAGTTTTCACATATGTGAGCATGTTTTAGAACACACCCAGCATGTGTCAACATCCCTCCTCTCATGCATAACATCTCAACTCTTTTGTCATCTCCGTACATGTGTGGAAGACAGCACGCAGAGCAGACATCAGCTCCACGTCTGTGCATGTGTTTTGAGCACGCAAAGGTGTGTGAGAGAGTCACAGAGCTCACAAGTCTCAGTTAAAGCACTCTATCATCTGATTGTCAAGAGCAGCAATTATCGCAGCCTTCTTTGCAGTCCACATACCGCCTTTTCATTCTGCAGGGACCCTGTTCAAACAGAAGTTTCTAAACTCTGTCAATATAAAGACCAATATGAACCTTATAACAAACAAGCCTCCTGACGCCTGCCTGTGACCCGGGATCAAAAGAACCAAAGACAAGCCTATGCATAGAACGTCTCTGACACTCTTGAGCTGCTGTGATTTTAAAGAAGGTGTGGCAATGCTACCACATCATGTTTGATTTGATTTATTTAATTTAACACCCACACATAACGGCCTGCAGTCGTGTCAAACAATTGAATACCTATCTATCTATCTATCTATCTATCTATCTATCTATCTATCTATCATCTTCTATCTATGTCTGTCTGTCTGTCTGTAGTAGTTAATTTTTTTGTAATCATGTTAGTGAAAGTGTAGATTGAGTAATTAATTAACTACTTTAAATTATGAGCAGCTTACAGTTTCAAAGTCTGTTCCCCAACAAAATAAATTAGTGTTTTCATTAATGAAGTCAGTCTAAGTTGTGTCTAAATAGGCACTACTGTCCAAGTAATCTGTCAAGTTTAACAAAATCCCAATCCACAGTGACACACTGTCACCCTTCACAATTAATGCGCCGCTGGGACGAGGTATGTTTCACACTTACAGTTTGTGATCTTTCTCTTCTGTAATCAAGGTAGTCGAAGAACAGCTCACACTGACTGACATTCAGCATGGTAACAGCAAATGGACAGAGCGGGACAGAACATTTCAAGCGAATGAATGAGAGACACCCACTGAGAGTAAGACACCAAATGGCTCAGATTAGATCAGTAGCTCATGTTCTCTGTGGTCATCACATTCAAACACAAGAAAACTTGTTCTGTACTTGTTAGCTAATACGGCTCTTCTGCTGGCTCTGTGTACTGGCTAATAAATGTGATATTTTAAGTATTTAATACTTCTGCACATCATCAGCGGAGACGGATGATCTATATATGGTATATTAGATATACAGTATATATATTATAATATATAGTTATATATGCTAGTTTCCGATCTAATAATAAAGTTTCCGTTTATTATTATTAAACATATGGTTTCAAATCCTCAGATATTTATTTTATTTTATTTTAGCATTTTTGCATAAAAATTGCACGAAAATTTGCATGAAAAATTACATTTTGAATGTGTTTTTATTTTTTTTTCTCTAATTTTAAACAGCTCTTTTGCATTACAAATTACGTTATCATTCTAACAATTTGCATGTTAATTTGAATTAAATGACTATTATTATTCATTTAGAGCAAATTTTGAAATATAAAAAACTACAGTACATGTAATTATGGGTGGATAGATATAGGGCCAAAAATCAGCCGTAGTTAATCATAGGAAGTGCAGAGAGCGTCAGGGCTGCAGGGGACGCGCTAGACCACAGCAGGAAGGTGAACATGAAGCTCAGTGCCACTTTAAGATAAATACCTGTGACTTCTGAAGGGGCTCTCTGGTGATTATGCTAAACTATTACCTCAGCAGGTGAGAGATCTAACACATTTAGAGAGGAGAGACAAACCCTGCACCTTCACAGCAGCACTCAGAACAGAGGTGGAATACACAAAAAGTCTGTTTCACTTTTGCACACAAATACACTGCATTGATCAATAAATCAATAAGATAGAAGTTGGCCACTGCATCCATCAGAAAATGTTGTGAAAGTGGACAAAGGTTGAAAGAAATGATGGAGAAAGAGAGAGGGGGAGGAAACACAAAGATCAGAGAGTGTGTTTAACAAGGGGACCCAGCCTGTGCTGATATTTGCTTAAACTTTGCCAAAAGAAAGCGTAGAGAGTTCTGAGGTTTCGGGGTGAGGGTGTGGGCGTGTGTGCGGTTTGGGATGACAGGATAAATGGATTACTGACCATAACAAATAAACCTACGTCATCCTGTTTGGCTTGGCCGGGACAAGCCACTTTCCAGTACAAAACTCCTGAGACGGTAGGACATGTGAGGTCTACCAGTGACCTTACAACTGGACACATCCACAAGCCACGAAAAAACAAAACAACATGCTGGATATTCAATATTCTCTAATAGGATTTAGAGAAGGAGGTAAGTAATAATCTCCCGCTGTTGTTGTGGATGTATGAAAGCATCCAACAAAAACTCTCCTTGCACAAGTTCTGGACTGAGGGTATACGACGAGAGACATACCAAATAGGGTCTAAACATCATCCTAATGCATTTCCTTCAATGTAAATATATGCAACAAGGGCGTATATACCCAGGATCTTAATTGTCACGTTTGATTCAAGTGATTCATTTGAATTGAACTAACAAAATTTCACCATTCAGTCATAGTTTTCCTTCATTGCAGCTGCTAGTTAAAAAAAGGCAAGCCTTTCATAACGTATACAGAATGATGTTAAGGAGAGTTAGAGAGACACAGAGAGAGATTAAGCTTGTGATTTAGTTAAGCAGTGTTAGAACTATGTATTTAAAATGTAAATATCTCACTCATTCTTTTCTCCAGGTCTGGAGGCCAAACATGACATGTAAGCGCTCTCTCACTCCAGATCTCTGCAAAAATAGATCATGTCACACTCCGGAATGTAAACTCAAACTAGGGAGCAAATTAGTCGGCCACAAATGATTGCTAAAAGTATGAAGTTTTCCACAAAAGCTCCCGGTGGACTGGTTTGCCGAGGGCATGGAAATCAGACCCGCACATGTTTCGAGTTGAGGAGCGAGGGGGAAGAGGAAGGGGAGTGTTCTAGGAGTGTTAGAGGCTCTTGTCTTCTGTGAGAGGATGGAAGAGAATAAAAGGATGAGTACAACAGAGCTTCAGAGCTAGAATATCAATGGCAAATCTTCTCAAACCCAAACTTATATCACTGAGATTCTGGCAATCTTTTAAAAGACCATTAAAACACGAATGAATAAAATTAGCATGATTAAGGATCACACAGGAGTGAATACACTAAACAGTTGCACCACGTCTCATTTTCGAACCACAAGAGATGAAAATCCTTGACATTTCTGTTAATTCTTTTAGCAATGGAGGGCAGCAGGGATGATGTATTTTTAGGCCAAAAACAGGAAACAAGTTAGCATTTTGCACTTCTTATTCCATCGTCCTGAAGTCAATGGGTGTGTCTCAATCAGCTCCCTAGCTCATGAATCAGAATATCGTGTACACGAATTTGGTCACTGGTAAGTTCCCTGGCTCACTGCACATTGGGACAGTGATTACTCAATTTCCGGCGACATGACTTTGTACAACGTCAACGGACAACATTGTAGAACATCACCACTGGTATTAATCAACAACAGGCAGGACCAATCTCTTTTTGATATTATTTTTGTATTCTCTTTAAACACATTGTTCTTTTACATGTTCTTACACCATTTCAGCTGAATATTAATTATAAACGGTAACTAGATGTGATCATTACCCGTCTAGTGAAGTGTGTTTATGTTGAAATACACTAATAAAAGGTTTGTCTTTTCAAATCTTCTATCGCGTATCATTATATTTATCGAGTTGGCTCATGTTGTTTATGTTTCTTGCTTCAGAAATGTGACGTAATTTCCAGTAAGGGAGCATAGTGAGCTCCGATGCTTCCTAGTTTTTGCGGTGCATTGTGGGATTTTTCAGGGAGCAAATGTTCCAGCGCACTCACTGGAAGGATTTTGCATTTGAGACAGACCTTAAAATGGCCGACTCCCTGATCAGTGCCCTGACTACTGAACTAGGGAGCTGACTGAGACGCACCCAATGTTTTTTTGTCTGAAATAAGGTCTTACAGAGGTTATTGGCATTAAACATCATCATGTCAAAAACGTAAACTCATCTACTCATTAGACCACTTTTACATCTGCATTATGTTATTAATCATGCTCTTGCAAACAATTCTAACTGAAACTTTCAGGGAAATTGTTTATGAAACGAAGACTGAAAGAGCTGTCTGAAGCTTAACTGTGGTGACACTGAAGTAGTGCGATCGTAGTGTAGTTAGTTCATAAATAAAAGTAAAAGCTTTATAAGCTTTTTTTCTTCTTCTGGCAATTGTATTCAGGCTTCAAAAGTTGTTCACATTTGTGAAGATTATCATGATGAGCAAAAAGTGTAATAATCATAAACTTTTGTTGGTCACAGAGCTTATTTTTTGCAATAATCCAAAAGCCTATGGAAAAATCCTATTGGTTTTTTGTCGAGGGAACCAGGGTGATGATAACTTCCTAGTCAGCCTACAAAAATATGTCATCACTCACATTTCATTCATTTATTTTTACAAAATACTACTGACATAATGTTGCATCTTTAATTAACACTGTTAAAATGACAACCAACCAATAACTAAACAGATTTAAGTTTCAGTTAGTTTGCATGTGTTTGATACACTAAATCTATTAATTCATTCACAAAATGGACTACACTGGTTGTGCTGCATGTCTATTAAAAAGAATCAACTCATTAGAATCATTCATTGATTCGGGAAACAGAGTTCACTGGTTATGCTGCATGTCTTCGATTAACTAAAAATAATAAACTCAACAGTCATTTGCAGGAGATGGGCTACACTTATGGCACTTTTTGTTTAAAAATCACTAAAAAGAAACCAATTCATAAGAGTCATTTGTTCTACACTGATCACACTCTCTGTTTCATGCAGTAGATACAGTAGCAGAGAGTCAGAAGAGGCAAGGGGAAATAGACTTACAGACGAAGTAGCTAAATGGGCAGCTAGATATGTCCTATCAAGTCAACATGTTGACAAAGCAGGCACAGAGGTGCCCATGATGTCCTTTGTGTTGACTAATGATTTGGATATTAAACTATTACAGGCAAACCCCACTCAAAGTGATCTAAACCACTGGGCAGCGAATGAGGCAAAACCGGATCAAGACGGTATTTTGAGAGATAAGCAGGGCAGGATTGCTCTGCCAGCCTCTATCATTGTTATGCTATGCAAACACTATCATGGTGTCTCACATGTCAAAAGAGAAAGTGATTCAAAATTTGAATCAATAGTATTGTATAGCAAATGTAAGAAAAAAATACTTTGTTGTTATTAGATGCTTGTTTGAACTGTGCTAAGACCAATCGACATAAAGATAGTAAACATGATTCTCTTACACACCCGGAACTGCCATTCCAGCATTTACAAATAAATAGACTTTACACACATGCCTCCTTGTGGAAATCACAAATATTTGCTTGTGATAGTGGACCGTTTCTCCAAATGGCCTGAGGCTTTCCCGTGTGGAAGAGAAAATGCACAGACTGTAGTGAAGGTACTTGCTAAGGAGATTATACCTCGTTTTGGTATACCAACGGTTATAGAAAGCGATAATGGTACACATTTTGCCTCCAAGGTTACCCAGTTGCTAGCTAAAGAGCTAGATATTAACTGGCATCTGAACATACCCTACCATCCACAGTCGTGTTCGGTAGCGGAACGTTTGAATCAAACGATAAAAGATCGAATTACGAAAGCATGCATGGAGACAGGTCGAAATTGGGTCGACGTACTACCTGCAGTATTGGCAGAAATAAGAATGTCCCCCTCATCGACAACAAAGATGTCTCCATTTGAAATACTAATGGGCAGACCGTTCCCCACCCCATGGGTTAAGGGTCGTGCTGGTAATCTCTCCACAGGTGACACGGAGGTGATCATCGCGGATTACGTGGATTCCTGGTCAAAACTTTAAATAGCATAAATGGTGATGTTTCTCTCTCTCTCCCTCTTCCTGCAGAGAAGCCGACTCATTCTTTTGCTCCAGGCCAACAGGTGTTGATAAAGTGCCTGAAACCTCCAAAGCTCGGAGAGCCAAAATATCTTGGACCTGCGACTGTCATCGCTGTGACGCGGACAGGGGTGCTGACTGATTTCCAGCCACAGTGGATCCATGCAAGCAGGCTAAAGGCGGCTCCGGAGACAGGAGGGGATCTGTGATCGTATCTGGAGCTGGACCGATTTCGAGGAGCTGAGAGAGGAGTCGAGATGCGGAAGAGGCGGAAGGAGAAGCAAGACTTTACAATCATCATTCCTGATAGTTGTGTGACCATGGGTATGAGACAAATGATATACCTGGTCATACTGATAAGTTTGTTTACTTGTACGCATACTTTTATAAGTACAGGCAATGAAACGTGGCTTGGGCATGATGAATACACCCCATGCCTATGCCACGAATATATGTGTTGGAGATTTACTAACTATACGGCAAAGGCCGAAGGGAAAAAAGGGGTCTTGCTATGTCTGTACAAAAATGCCCAACAGTGCGGTCGGTCCTCGGGTAATTGTTGAAGCCCCACCACCACAAGATTGGGAATGCATTTCTTTTATTACTGTTGCAGGATTGGTTCCTGCTTTGAAGACTTCTGGACAATAGAGGTGCAGACCAAATGGTACAATATTGTTTATACCCCAAGTGTTTGTAAGAGTAACAATCGTGAGTTCAATCCCTGACTCATTATTTTGTGTAGAAAGAATTGAAGGAGAACAGAAGTTGGGTGAAATTCCATTGAGCAAGTGTGATCGAGTTTATCAATATTGCCAGATGAAAATTATTACATGCTGTCATTATTGTCTTTTTGAATGCAGGAGAAGTTAAAATAAAGGACATGGGTTGAAATGTATCAACAGAATGATTTATTCCTATTATTATTATAGCTATGAGAATCGATCAATTAGGGATTAGGGAACTCTGCAGCGAGTGGATTGTATTCATTGTTTATTTTTTTTAAAATCAGGCAACTGTTAGAAAACAATCTGTATTGAGAAGGCCTCAACCTGCATTTTCTTTCCCTCTCAACTCTCACTCTCCCTCCTCCACAGGTCATGGCCAGAAGTCTCTTCCTAATATGTACATGTTTTTCCGTTTGTGGACAGTTTATACAAAACACAGTTCTTGGCCAAAAACATCCTATGTGTGTTGTAACCCTATCCTCATTGGTTAAGAGGGGAAACGTCCCTCGAACATGCTAACTAAGATCTGTAATTTTTCTCTGAATATTTAAGGATGAGAATACATTTGAATGTGTGTTTTCTTACTTCCCGGCCGTATTTACACTTTAAGGAGACTGAGAAGATTTCACGGTGGCAAAAAAGAGATATCGAGGGACCAAATTGTTATTTTTAAACTTAACATCAAACTGCTTCTGTTTCACACAAATGCTGGCACAGATGTGCATGTTCGGCTAGAGTCGCTTTGAACTCATGCATCTTCGGAAGCGGAGCTACACGGAAACGTAAAAAAAATGTTGTGCACACCGCCAAGCGAAACGACGTCGCGCACACTCAAAGCGAACTTCCGCCAACACCGCGATGACGTCATATTTGCCGCGCGCACCTAAGCGAACTTGCAGACGCGTCGAGTATAAATCAGCCTAAATCAGAGCGTGTGTGCGTTAGATACAGTGAAGACAGCGCGTTAGTTTAGAACTCTTCTAAATTTTTTTTAATTGTTGAGAGTGTGTTAATTTGTGCAATGATAACCTACCATCAATGTAAATTATTTTTTTAATGTATTAGAATGAGTACATTACAATATAAATGTATTAGAACGTGTACATTATTATTTATGGGCTTAAAAAAAAAAAAGATACAATCAGAATATTGTACCTGGTGGGAGTGCACAATGTAAACATGAAACATATGCCATTACCTATATTGTACTGTGGTAGAGTTATGGAGGCCCTTCATAATGCAGAGGTCAACTGGCTGCTCTGCCAATAGTTAGAAATGGCCCTATAGTAAGCAGTGTTTAATAAACAGCTGTTTTACTAAATTTCTGCTGAGGTGGAATTCAGTGCAGTCATGTATCGTGATATGTATCTTATCGTGGCCTCTGTATCGTGATACGTATAGTATCGTGACTTTGCTGGTGATACACAACCCTAGTGTGTATCACACCAATGTACATATTTTGCGACAGCAAATTAAAAAGATATTAATTATGAAGGCACTATATTCAAAATAAAACCTTAATATTTTTATTCAAAACCCATCTAAAAAATTGTAATGCCTGAAGAAATAAATTTAATGACTTTTAATGCTATTTAAGGCCTTAATTTTCCGCATAATCCATTTAATGACTTTTAATGGTTTTTAATGCCCCGCGGAAACCCTGTAATATTCAATGTTACTGCTAACATACAGTTTATTTTATTTGTATATTATGTGTATTGGTAATGTATATCTTCTGATCTTATTTTCTAATAACAAAGATAAAGTGACAAAGATTTTGGCCTTGTCTGACATTCTTTTTTATATTATATTTTGTTACCTGGAAAGGCTTTTTTTTTTTTTTAAATAGGGAAATTAGATTGGCTGAACTCCTCAGGCCCCCAGACCCCCTAAGGGCTTTTCACACTGGTTATCATCGTTCTAAACACCGGGTAAAGAAACTTTTCACACCTGTAATTTGAAAGCGGTGTTATTACCCAGGGTTATGAAACCCTGCTCTGGAACAGGGTCAGCACCGCATTTGCGGTGTTAACCCCGCATTGAGGTGCTAAGTTTGTTCAGTGTGAAACAGAGCGGTGTTTGCTTGTTGCTGCTGGATGCTTGGCAACAGACAGCCAATCAGAAATTGAGCAGCGAGGCTCATGTCACGTCAGTAACAGGAACTGCGCGTTGTGTGAACAGCAGTCGGAGAGAGAAAAGTAAGAAATGTCAAAAAACGTGAACTGGAGTGATGAGGAGGTTTGTCTTTGTTTTCTTGTTTCATGAGGCTTAAAATGGCTACGCGGCGACATTTTTTTAAATAACTGGCAAGACACTGGAAAAGCCCTGTAAACTGGTTGCCTGCTGTTCGTCCAATCAGTGACAGTGACACCGCAAATATACAAGATACAGACGTTTTTTTAAAAACCCGGGGTTTAGGAATGTACAGTGTGAAACGTCTGTTAATGAATACCCTGGATTAACAGTTAACCCCAGGGATAGTTTGAGCAGTGTGAAACGTGATTACAGATAACCCAGGATTCCGTTTATCTGGTGTTTAGAATGACCCAGGGTTAACAATTTCAAGTGTGAAAAGCCCTCTAGAGGGACAGAGGTCTACCCACCAGTCTCACAAAATCCTGTGGGAAACACTGTATTACCAACACTGTAACAATACAAAGCTGGTTAAAAATCTGCAAACTTACCTTTTAGGGCAATGATTACAATATAAGGATTATTTGGCAGCTTTGCATGTTCATCTATAGTTGCCATCATCTGAAATCTTTGAGTGTTGGCATCTTCTGAAGTCTTCACAAGCGAGGCTGGATCCAAACTGGAACTGGCGTAATCACTAGTAACCTTGGGATGGGCATCCCGAGATAGAAACAGGAAAACAAAAGGAGAAAAATTAGCATAGCTGCTGTTCATATTTCACACAAAAGATTATTTATTTCATCACATATAACAGAAGTGCAAGGTTATGAGATGTTTTCTGTGTGAATACATGTTAAAATTTAATTGACCGTTCACAATGAGCTTGATTGACAGGTAATCTGACCAATCATAACGCAGAATCCGCCATCTTGCCCGACAAACAAATCAGACAGGAGAGTAGATTAACTTCGGTGGACTTAAACTTGAAAAATGTTGTATAAAGACGCACAACATCTTTTTATTTTGTGCTTGTTTCATACCAGAAGTAACCTTCTCTGTCTTGTCTGTCTATGTGTTGTCAGTTTCCTCTTTGCTCCGCGATGTATTATTTCGCGTGAGCACATGGTGTGTACTGTAAGAGCAGCATGGCTTATCGGACATAGCAACAGTATCTAAGGAGGCGTCGGGTTTGGCGAAGGTCAATTGGTTGCTGTGATGCAAAGCTGAATTTCCAGCTGTCCTTACTCCAGTCTTTAGTGTCACATGATCCTTCGGAAATAATTATAATATGCTGATTTGCTACTCAAGAAACACTTTTGATCAATATGAATGTAAAAAAAACAGCTCTACTGTTTTATATTTTTGTGTAAACCGTTTTAACAGTGTAGAGTTTATTTATTTTTAAGGCTTCATTGTTATATAGACCCCAAACCTCTGAATGGTAGTGTACACTACATTTTTTAAAAGAAATTCATATTTTTATTCAGCAACGATACATTAAATTAATCAAAGTGAGTGTACAGATTCTGTGCAAATAAATAGAAATTTCTATTCATCAAAAAGATCGCTCTCTCTCTCTAATATATTTTTATATCTATATATATATACACACACATAAATATTTATTTATTGGGCAGCACAACTGTTTTCAACACTGATAATAATCGTAAATGTTTCTTAAGCAGTAAATCAGCATATTAGAATGATTTCTGAGGATCATGTGACACTGAAGACTGGTATGATGCTGAAACTCCGTTGATCACAGAATAAATTACATTGACAGAAACTGTATTTTAAAATTGTAATATTAATTTGGGTCACAATATTACTGTTTTTAATTTTTATATCTGGTTTTTTTCAGAAATTGGTAAGCATAAAAGACTTTTCAAAAGCATTTTTTAAAAATCTGAATTTTGAACATTAGTGTATGTTTGGGGTTAACTTGCTAGCCATATGGTTCAATGTGCCCTGGAGATGTCCGACAGGAGGTTTGCTCAGACTCTGGGATGCAGAAGCCCATCAAGCACGGAAGAATCTAGAAATATATCAAGCAATTTGACACATAGCCAACAATATTCAGTATACAATGCCAGTTTTATCACAAGGAACCAAGCTAGAGCACAGGTGAAATGTAGAAAAGAGAAAGAATATGTATATAATAAATATCCTGAACAGTTTTTAACAATATTTGTTTACCATTAGACGAGATCAGAATGCGTTTGAACCCAGCGCTGATGTAATGTCGTCACCATTAGGTAAGGTTAGTGTATATTTAGGTTAAATAAAAAAAATGTCTATTTCCAATCACCCATTGAAAAATTACCAGCAAAACTTTTACAGAACTGTCAAAGCCTCTCATCTACACATAAACATGTTATTAAAACCCCAAACTTTCATAAAAAGCTCAGTCTGCCAACGGTAACGTTAGATGCTAACGGAGGTTCGGACAACTAAACCATTTCATTAAGTAAATTCAACAGAAGCGGGTCAAATACAAGCAAGAGAAGTGTCAGAACAGTTGGATATTGGACTCTGGCGATTTAATGGACTTAACTTACCGAAAGCAGTGAAAACAGCAGCGAGAGACGGAGCCTGCAGCTTTGTCCAGTCGGCCGTTCCATCAGGAAACTTCTGCAGCTCGGTGTTGAGGGATCACCAAAGTCAGCGCCTCGCTCATACAAAACAGCCAGAATTTACATAAATAAAAATAAAGATTTCGTAAATAACTTAAATCTAATTAAATTATTATTAAATCATCAATTTAAGTTTTTTTTTTGTAGTTCTATGACCCATTCATATGTGAAAAATGCCACCCCTGCACGTGGTAGTCACTAAAAACAGCACTTTTATAGTCATAATAAGTATACAAGTATAACAAGTTTAAGTTTTATAGTTTAAGATTTGGTGCTTTTTTTAACAAACACTCAACCCCCTATTTAACCTATATCAGACGTTATGATTTCGATCAGACACGTCGGCTGTGTCGGTTGATGAGTCAACGTGATTTCGACGTTGAATCGATGTTTTGTTTTCGGCGAAATAATGTTCTGATGTTCCGACCAAATAGTGAACGTTGATTCAACATTCAAATTTGATTGACGACCGATACTGACCGTTACAACCAAATATCGACGTTGAATCAACGTATGCTTGCTATCTGGGGGGATTCCCTCAGCTCAAGGAACCCTCTCGAACGCGAATCGAGTGTACGTCTTTAGGCCCTCTTTTGAATGAGACCACCCCCGCGTGGATAGCCCCCGGGGTTCGGGAGTTACGGGTGGTTAAATTCGCGGTCCGGCGCCGACCGATCAAGCGATCCTGGGGGTCTACCGACGCGCGGAGGGTGGTGTTCGAGAGGACTCCTCGAGCTGAAGGGATCCCCGAATTTGGTGAAGATCCGCCGGCGCGTTCGCGAGATAGTGACACCAGTCAACACTCACTTCAGTAAGGAGGTCTCTTGTTCAGGCAGCAGCATTCAAGCGGTGTCTTATGCGACCGTAAGTGGACTTCACATGAAAATTCCGCATGATCCAGTTCCAGGACTGCGGTCAAGCAGCCGCCAGTGAAAAAAAGCACGGTCAATCTAGCCGCCCGTAATTTCGAGGGCCAGCAAAAACTGCCTATACGGTCAAACGTCAGAGAACTGATTGAATGCAGTGTCCTATCCAGCGAACGCGAACACCACCCTGCTGTTTTGTCTCTAACTTCAAAAAGCTATAAAAATAAAAGTTCTAGATTGCACAGAACAGTTCCACCTCAGATTGAGAGTACACATTCCCACAATGTCAGCTGCATCGTTTCAGGACTGTCTGATGTGGAATTACAAAATAAAATCCTCCCAAATCTCATAAATAAGGTGCTGCATCTACTTTCAAAAAGCTATAAAAATAAAAGTTCTAAATTGCACAGACCAGTTCCACCTCAGATTGAGAGTACACATTCCCACGATGTCAGCTGCATCGTTTCAGGACAGTATGATGTGGAATTACAAAATAAGAGCCCCCACAACTTCCATATATATGCTGTTTGGTCTCTAATTTCAAAAAGCTATAAAAAATAAAAGTTCTGGATTGCACAGACCAGTTCCACCTCAGACTGAGAGTACACCTCCCCACGATGTCAGCTGCTTCGTTTCAAGACTGTCTGATGTGGAATTACAAAATAAGAGCCCCCACAACTTCCATATATATGCCGTTTTGTCTACATTCAAAAAGCTATCAAAATAAAAGTTCTAGATTGCACAGACCAGTTCCACCTCAGATTGAGAGTATACCTTCCCACAGTGTCAGCTGCGTTGTTTCAGGACTGTCTGATGTGGAATTTCAAAATAAGAGCCCCCACAACTTCCGTATATATGCTGTTTTGTCTACATTCAAAAAGATATAAAAAATAAAAGTTCTAGATTGCACAGACCAGTTCCCCCTCAGATTGAGAGTACACCTTCCCACGATGTCAGCGGCCTTGTTTCAGTACTGTCTGGTGTGGAATTACAAATAAGAGCCCCCACAACTTTCATAAATATGTTGTTTTGTGTCTACATTCAAAAAGCTATAAAAATAAAATTCCTACATAGCACAGACCAGTTTCACCTCAGATTGAGAGTACACCTTCCCACAGTTTCAGCTGCGTCGTTTCAGGACTGTCTGATGTGGAATTACAAAATAAGAGCCCCCACAACTTCCATATATATGCCGTTTTGTCTACATTCAAAAAGCTATAAAAATAAAAGTTCTAGATTGCACAGACCAGTTCCACCTCAGATTGAGAGTATACCTTCCCACAGTGTCAGCTGCGTTGTTTCAGGACTGTCTGATGTGGAATTTCAAAATAAGAGCCCCCACAACTTCCGTATATATGCTGTTTTGTCTACATTCAAAAAGCTATAAAAATAAAAGTTCTAGATTGCACAGACCAGTTCCACCTCAGATTGAGAATACACACCTTGCCACAGTGTCAGCTGTGCGTTTCAGTACTGTCTGGTGTGGAATTACAAATAAGAGCCCCCACAACTTTCATAAATATGTTGTTTTGTGTCTACATTCAAAAAGCTATAAAAATAAAAGTTCTAGATTGCACAGACCAGTCCCCCCTCAGATTGAGAGTACACCTTCCCACGGTGTCAGCTGCGTCGTTTCAGGACTGACTGATGTGGAATTACAAAATAAGAGCCCCACAATTCCCATATAATACAGCTATAAAAATAAAAGTTCTTGATTGCACAGACCAGTTCCACCTCAGATTGAGTGTACACCTTCCCACGATGTAAGCTGCATCGTTTCAGGACTGTCTGATGTGGATTTACAAAATAAGAGCCCCCACAACTTCCATATATATATGCCGTTTTGTCTACATTCAAAAAGCTATAAAAATAAAAGTTCTAGATTGCACAGACCAGTTCCACCTCAGATTGAGAGTACACCTTCCCACGATGTCAGCTGCTTCGTTTCAGGACTGTCTGATGTGGAATTACAAAATAAGAGCCCCCACAACTTCCATATATATGCCGTTTTGTCTACATTCAAAAAGCTATAAAAATAAAAGTTCTAGATTGCACAGAACAGTTCCACCTCAGATTGAGAGTACACATTCCCACAATGTCAGCTGCATCGTTTCAGGACTGTCTGATGTGGAATTACAAAATAAAATCCTCCCAAATCTCATAAATAAGGTGCTGCATCTACTTTCAAAAAGCTATAAAAATAAAAGTTCTAAATTGCACAGACCAGTTCCACCTCAGATTGAGAGTACACATTCCCACGATGTCAGCTGCGTCGTTTCAGGACTGTCTGATGTGGAATTACAAAATAAGAGCCCCCACAACTTCCATATATATGCCGTTTTGTCTACATTCAAAAAGCTATAAAAATAAAAGTTCTAGATTGCACAGACCAGTTCCACCTCAGATTGAGAGTACACCTTCCCACGATGTCAGCTGCATCGTTTCAGGACTGTGGAGTGGAATTACAAAATAAGAGGGGGGGGGGGGGGGGGGGGGGTGGGGGGGGGGCCCCCAAAATTCCATATATATAAAAGCTTAAAAATAAAGTTCTAGATGCAAGACAGTTATACCCTCAGATTGAGAGTCCACATTCCCCCAATGTCAGCTGCGTTGTTTCAGGACTGTATAAAACAGTCCTCCTCTTTTTAAAAAGGCACAGCTAATGATAATTTTTAAGGGAGGGGCCCACCAACCATATTTAATATAAGCACCTAAAATACTATTCAATCAAATGTCAACCGAGATAAGAAATAAAGTTTGTACCAACACAGATAGAAGAGTTATACCCGATTATTATTGAAAATTAAGTCCGGGCAAATGCAACAGACAAAGAAAAATAAAGCAAAATAAATCAGCATACTCATTTAAAGAAGACTTGAAAATGGTATCAACAAACCAGTAAGCATAAAGGCAAACATCATAGAAAACCAAAGTGAATTTTGGAATGAAAAACCTTATATGAACATTGTCCATTTAGAATCCCAACTGTCCTTTGGAGAATGTCCGTTGAACTCAGCATAGAGTACGATGACGATGATAATGATGCTGATGATATCTTGTTCAATGAGCATAAAACAAGAATCTAACCCGATCCAAAAAAAGGCTTTAGTAGTTGAGTAACGAATTTTCCCAAAAGATCCACTATAGGTTTCTGTGTAGTAGAGTCACAGTGGAAATGCTCCTCACATCCCCATTGTACATATTAGTAGTAATTAACTACCAATACTAAAGAGTCCTTATGATTGAGCCTACAACACATATCTGGCCTCTACTGCATTGACTACTCGAGGAGAAAAACCATGCTTCCCCTTCCCCAAACAGATCTCTCTCTTCCTCTCCCACCTCACCGGGATTTAAGCTAGAGGAGAAGAGCAACTTAGAGTCCCTAAAGGGCAGGAGTAGTACTACAGCCTACTAAAACCATAGTAACAGAACTATGGACTGATACATACCCCGCTGCTCATTGGAAGACTTGTCATAACCATGACAGGTCTTGAGATTTTGGACATGGTAAGTATCAATATTCGTGGGATCAGATAAAAACGAGACAGAGTAATTAACCGGACCCAAGCGTTTAACAACCTTTGCGGGGCCTTTCCATTTTGCGGAAAGCTTGGCCATAAAACCATCATCTGCTCTGGATAAGGGATGAGACCGTACCCAAACGATATCTCCAACCTGGAATAGAGTCTGTTTTCGTCGCTGGTCATAGTACCGCTTCTGTTTGGCTTGGGCTCGTTCTACATTTTCTTTCACCAAGCTGATAAGTTCCTTTTGTCGATCAAGAATGGGATAAGCAGGACTGTTGGGGTCAGGTGGTTGTTGAAAAGCTCTCTCCATAGGTCCTTTGATCTTACGACCCAGAGCTATTTCAGCTGGTGTAAATCCTGTGCTCTCATGCCAAGCAGTGTTAATGGCGAACCTGAATTCAGCTATCCATTTGTCCCACTGCCGGTGTTGCTCTTCAACGTAGGACGCAATCATGGTTTTCAGATTCCGATTAACCCGTTCTGTCAGGTTTGTCTGAGGATGGTAGGCCGTAGTCAACTTTTGAACCACTCCCCACTGTTTGCATATCAAGTTGAGTAGATGAGAGGTAAATTGTGCCCCTCGATCTGAAACTAGATATGCCGGGGTTCCCCATCTGGTGAAGATCTCTTCTACAAGAATCTTGGCTATCTGAGGTGCTTTGGCTTTTCTCAAAGGAAACACTTCCACCCATTTGGAGCAATAATCGACCGTAACCAGAAGATGTTCGTTTTGTTTGGCACTTTTGGGAAATGGACCCATGAGGTCAACACCAATCATGTACCCAGGTTCAACAACTGGAGTGTTCTGCAAATAGCCGGACAACTTGGTCAGTGAAGGCTTGTACTTCTGACAAATGTGGCACTCTTTACAGTATAGCCACACATCAGCTCTTATGTTAGGCCAGTATACTGTCTCCAGTAGTCGAAGCAAAGTTTTCAGTTTTCCCAGGTGCCCGCTAAGTGGGTTGTCATGGGCGTATTGCAAAAATGTTTCTCGATAAATGGAAGGAATTACCAGTTGGAATTTCTGTCCTTTCTGGCCGACCGGTGCACGGCGAAACAAGAATCCATTTTTCACAATGTATTGAATTCGTGAAGTATTATGCCTTGGCTGGTTCTGTGCTTTGGAGATCAACTCTTGAATTTCACTATCATTATTTTGTGATATTGCAATTTGAGAGAGGTCTACAGGCATCAACTTGGAAGCATTTACAATGAAGATCGTGTCAGGCAGAATGTTGTGATTTTGGATTCTGGACAATACGTCTGGTACGATGTTGCACTGTCCCTTCCGATATCTCACAGTGAAATGGAATCCTTGTAAACGTATTGTCCAGCGAATGAGGCGAGAGGAAGGCTTTGGATGTTGGAAAGCCCATGTCAGGGCAGCATGATCTGTGACGACTTCGAAGGGTCGACCTTCAAGGTATGGTCGCCATTTTTCTACGGCCCAGACTACAGCCAAGCACTCTTTCTCAATACTGCATATGCTTTCTCTGCCCCTCTGAGCAGTCGGGAGGCATAAGCAATCACATGCTCTTCTCCTTCTACATCCTGTGTAAGAACAGCCCCCAAGCCAATGTCGCTTGCGTCGGTCTGAACTCAAAAAGACTTGTTAAAAATAGGTGTTTTTAAAACAGGTGCTTGTACCAAATCCTGCTTGATTGTGTCAAATGCATGCTGACATTGCTTTGTCCAGATCCAGGTTGAATTTTTCTGTTTGAGTGCATGAAGTGCTGCAGCTTTTCCTGAGAAATGGGAAATTAAGCGGCGGTACCAACCTGCCAATCCTAAGAACCTTTGGACGTCCTTGATGGATTGAGGTATAGGGAATGAGTTGACTGCTGCAACTTTAGAGGGATCTGTTTTTACCCCTTCGTCCGAAACTATGTGACCAAGAAATGCAAGTGATCTCTGGATGAAGTTACATTTCTTAAGGTTAAGTGTGAGTCCGGCTTTATGGAGACATGTGAAGACTTGGTGGAGGTGTTGCTGATGTTCTGTCATGGTTTTAGAATACACCACGATGTCGTCAATATAGACCATGCAACACTTGCCCTTCACTTCTCGGAGAACATGTTCCATTAGCCTTTGAAAAGAGGCCGCGGCATTTTTCAGGCCAAAGGGAAGACAAACAAATTCATATAGCCCAGTGGAAGTTACAAAAGCTGTCTTCTGAATGCTGTCAGCCTCCATCTCTAACTGCCAGTAGCCACTTTTAAGGTCCAAAGTGCTAAAGATAGTGGCTCCATTTAGTGATTCCAGAATATCTTGTATCTGGGGCATCGGGTAGGCATCTAAGTGTGTCTTGGCATTCATTCCACGATAGTCAACACAAAATCGGGATCCTCCATCCTTCTTTTGAACTACCACTACCGGAGAAGCCCAAGGAGAAATTGATGGTCGAATAATCCCTTTGGTCAGTAAGTCCCGGATTTGGGTTTCAATGAATTGCTGTTTTTCAATGGAGACTCTGTATGCACGTCGCCGTACTGGTTGTTCATCGGTGGTAATGATGCGATGTTTAACTAGGTTTGTCCGACCTATTTCTTGGGTACAAACAGTAGGCCAGTTCAACATCAGACTCTCCAGCACTGTTCTTGTCTGTGGATCTGTGTCTGCTGCCAGAGTAAGTTGACGTATGTTCTGACGAGTTTCATCACTGCAGGTAGGTGTGAAAATGGCAAGGTAAAAATGCATGGTGGGGTGGATGTCATAATGGAGAAAGGGGAAATAATTTTCTTTTATAACCCCTTCTGCTGTGGGTAGGCTATACTGGGCTTTCTGAAAGTCTAGCTTCATTCCAGTCTTTAACAGAAAATCCATTCCCAGTATGATTGGTACCGTCAGATCAGCATCCTGCAAAAGGAAAAGAGTCAGGTCTACTGATTGTCCCAACACCTCACACTTCCACTTCACCTTACCAATAGCCATCTGTCTTTGTCCATTGGCCAATAGAAAAGATTGTCCTTCGCTGGGTTGGCATTGCTCTTGGGGACACAACTGCTTCCAAAAGGATTCTTGGATCAGTGAGAAAGTGCTTCCAGTGTCAACCATGGCACTGACATACCTGTCCTGTAGAATTATGGGAAGGGTGATATTTTTATAATCATGTTGCACCGCACTCTGAAAAGATTGTACGACTCGATTGCTGGCATGTGGGGGCTTGTGGTGAGGTTCTTGAACTGTGGAGGCTTTCTTCCTCTGCTCCTCCCCATTAGCTTGACTCCAATATCTTTTGGATTCATCAAAATCCCTTTCTATCTGTGTTCCAATCCTGACTAGTTCTCCTACGTTCTTGATGGTTCCCCGTAGCAGGCTAGCTAGTCGAGGATTACAGTTTCTTAGGATTGCTTGAACCACTTCCTTTTCTGACATCTCCTTCCTCCACCTCAGACACAACGCACGGTAGTGGAATGCAAAGTCTCTGATGCTTTCTCTAGCCCCTTGTCTCCTCTCCAACAATTTCCTTGCTGCGACATCATCATAGTCCTCACTTAAAAATGAATGCAGAAAACTTTCTTTAAATTGCCTCCAATTTTGCACATTTCTCCGCTCTGCCATCCACCAATCCTTGGCAGTACCTTTGAGTACAGCAGAGAGTGAAGCAAGGATTTCTCCATCGCTAAGGGGACGTACAGCAAAATACTCTTCGCAGTGTTCAATAAAACCAACAGGATCATCCTCTTGTGTACTACTGAAGCTGGGAAAATCCAGTTTTACTGGTGGATTATACTGCAAGATGGTTTGGTTACCCTGGTTGGTTAAGTGACTGGACTGCATGCATGCTGTAGGTAACATTTCTTTGTTTAGACTGAGATAAAGAAAGTATGGACTTAGGGTCTGGAGTGGATGCAGATGGCAACAGAGATTGAAATCTTTGATCTAATTGACGATCTCTTCTCTTCAGGCAGTCTACAACAGACTGACCTAACTCCTGGACAAGCAGTTCTAATTGTTTCTTTACTTTATCACACTCTCGTTGTACCCGATAAGACATTCTCTCCTCTATCAGTTTACATCGGTTTTCAACCTCATCAAAGGGAACATTTTCACTCACCCTCTGGCTGAGGTCTGCTAGCTGGTCTTCTAATGAAGTGAACCGTTCAGACAGGCGTTCTATCATAGATGTTACTGAAGTGGATGGGTCGTTATTGGATTCAGGATCCATCTCCGGTGGAGGTGGAGGCAGAGGATAAGAATCATCTGGAATGTCATGTACCTGATCCATAATTCTCTCACTTTCCTCATCTGAATCAATATATAGGTCACTGAAGGTGTTGATGAGATCTTTCAGGGGTTCTCTCCTTGTGGTGAAAGACTCAGGTAAAACGTCTTCACTGGGCAATTCCTCATCCCTCCGCGCCCCACAGATCCAACAGAAGCACTCTTTCTCCTCTTTGACTGACCTTTCGGTACGACATGAATACAGGTTAAGGTGACAAATAACTGGTTTAATGGTCCCTGTTCGGGCGCCAATCTATAACCGTCCTCCTCTTTTTAAAAAGGCACAGCTAATGATAACTTTTAAGGGAGGGGCCCACCAACCATATTTAATATAAGCACCTAAAATACTATTCAATCAAATGTCAACCGAGATAAGAAATAAAGTTTGTACCAACACAGATAGAAGAGTTATACCCGATTATTATTGAAAATTAAGTCCGGGCAAATACAACAGACAAAGAAAAATAAAGCAAAATAAATCAGCATACTCATTTAAAGAAGACTTGAAAATGGTATCAACAAACCAGTAAGCATAAAGGCAAACATCATAGAAAACCAAAGTGAATTTTGGAATGAAAAACCTTATATGAACATTGTCCATTTAGAATCCCAACTGTCCTTTGGAGAATGTCCGTTGAACTCAGCATAGAGTACGATGACGATGATAATGATGTTGATGATGTCTTGTTCAATGAGCATAAACCAAGAATCTAACCCAATATCCATCCACCAAGTGCTTCCAAAACAAAAAGGCTTTAGTAGTTGAGTAACGAATATTCCCAAAAGATCCACTATAGGTTTCTGTGTAGTAGAGTCACAGTGGAAATGCTCCTCACATCCCCATTGAACATATTAGTAGTAATTAACTACCAATACTAAAGAGTCCTTATGATTGAGCCAACCACACATGTCTGGCCTCTACTGCATTGACTACTCGAGGACAAAAACCATGCTTCCCCTTCCCCAAACAGATCTCTCTCTTCCTCTCCCACCTCACCGGGATTTAAGCTAGAGGAGAAGAGCAACTTAGAGTCCCTAAAGGGCAGGAGTAGTACTACAGCCTACTAAAACCATAGTAACAGAACTATGGACTGTTACAATGTCTGATGTGGAAATTACAAAAATAAAGAGGCCCCACACTTCCATATATATAAAAGCTATAAAGATAAAAGTTCTAGATTGCACAGACCACTTTCACCTCAGATTGAGAGTAAACCTTGCCACAGTGTCAGCTGCACCTTTTCAGGACTGTCTGATGTGGAATTACAAAATTAGAGCCCCCACAACTTCCATATATATGCTGTTTTGTCTCTAATTTCAAAAAGATATAAAAATAAAAGTTATATATTGCACAGACCAGTTCCACCTCAGATTGAGAGTACACCTTCCCACGATGTCAGCTGCGTCGTTTCAGGACTGTCTAATGTGGAATTACAAAATAAGAGCCCCCACAACTTCCATATATATGCTGTTTTGTCTCTAATTTCAAAAAGCTATAAAAATAAAAGTTCTAGATTGCACAGACCAGTTCCACCGCAGATTGAGAGTACACCTTCCCACAGTGTCAGCTGCGTCGTTTCAGGACTGTCTGATGTGGAATTACAAAATAACAGCCCCCACAACTTTCATATATGTTCTGTTTTGTCTCTACTTTCAAAAAGCTATAAAAACAAAACTCTTACATTGCACAGACCACTATCACCGCAGATTGAGAGGACACCTTGACACGGTATCACCTACACAATGACAAGATGTTCCGATGTTGAATTTCACATATAAAAATGTTTAATATTATCATCATTTAGTCATTTCTTTCACATTTTTCACAAAACAGTGTTTATACTCAATTCAATCAAAACGATTTACAATTTACAACTATCAACAATAATTTAAAAGAACAACTGCATACTTCAACCAAAAATTTAAGAGCACAATATGCAGTTCCAGTTGTTAACTCTGGCATGTTCCAGGTCTTCTTCGGCCATACCCAGGCACTCTTCATGGTACCACCTTTCACATGTGTCACATTGGATCTAGAAATGTATAAGTCGGAAATATCAGGGAACTGCTAAAGTTTAATATTGCTATTACTTTTCACTTTCCCATTCTCTTTTATAGAGTGGTTAACAAACTCACCCAATTTATCAAACGATGCACAGATCCAGTAGTCTTTTTAAGTGAACACATGGCACAGTTTTCAGCTTCATCGAACACTGCAATATTCATATAAACAAAAATTTATTAGTAACACAAACAAATATTTTACTGTCCATCCAACCTTTAAATCAGGCTTTAAAACAGTATATTACCTCCAGTGACAATAACAATGTGTGTTACTTGTTTTATGTACATTGGTGGTGGCATGTATATAAACAGTGCGTTTACATCCCCTTCATTTTGGTGAACACCTTAATCAATATATATCTGTGGGGTTACTGTTTATATGACATTGCAGATAAAATACTTTCATTTATTCAGGCCTCTGCATAGTCATCTGGCATCTGTAGTTGTTATTTTCCATAGTTGTTAACTTAAGTTGTTAACTTAGTAAGTTTGTTTCCATGGATTACCCTTGATTGTAGAGAGACCTATCAGATGTATGTAGGTAATGCAAGATTATAATATACTGTATTGATAAACTAGTTTTTCCCCCCTTGAACGTATTAGCATGCGATAATACTGTGACATCCATGCATTTTGTGGCAGCTTTAAAGTAATAGTGTAAAATCTTTGTATGACTGTTGACCCTTATAAGACAATTCTTAACTGGTGTGATCTCTCTCTTTGCTGAAAAGTGACATTCTTATTATAACCATATCTAACTGGCAAGCTGCTTAACAGACTTGGTAAGCATGAGAGTTTTCTTTCAAAAGCCATTAAAATAGTGATGTTTACCATCTTTGGACTGGCACTGTATATTGTAAAGTAAAAAAATAATTTACAAACTACTTAATTATTAATTATTGTAAACCACTAGTTAACAAACTGCAGTTAATACATTAATCGACTTTATACAAACACTGATTTCGTAAGTCATTGTCACTGTAATCAACACTGTTAGTAACACTTTATAATAAGTGTATAATAACACTAACTATGATTGATAAATGATGTAGAAGTATTGTCCATTCTTAGTTCATGTTAACTAAATTAGTTAACCTATGTTCATTTCAACATTTACTAATGCATTATCACAATACAAATTTGTGCTTGTTAACATTAGTTAATGCACTGTAAATTTACATGGACTGACAATGACGATAACATTAACAAAGATTAATAATACTGTAATAACTGTTTGGTTCATTGTTTCATTACTGTAGTTAATACATTAATACATTAACTAACATTAACAAATGTAACCTTATTGTAAATTATCACAATTTCTTATTGTTTAATTACCTCATTTATAAATAGTTACATAATGCTTTAACAACTTATTAACTATACATGGTTTTTAATTTAGATTAGATCAAGGAATATTGGAAAATGTCATTAAGTGTTTTGCAAAATGTACAATTCAATGTTGTAAACCTTATAATGAACAGTGAAATGAAGGTCCAATAAAGGCTGGTTTTAGGCACTTAGTTCATGACATTTTCAGATTTTACCTTCGGTGCTTGGCCCCTAATAATAATGCCAACGGATACAATAGGTGCCTATGCACCTTTGGTGCTTGGCCCCTAATAATCCTAAAATTGCTTTTATTACTTGTTGTTGCATTTGGTCTGATGCTCCATGCCATACTTAGCTCCTCATTTTGCCTTTGGAGTGCTTGGCCCTGTAACTGTTGCTTACAGCTGTATGTATAGTTAATTTCGTTAATTGTAGTTAATGAACAAGTCACTATTTATAAATAGTCTATTAACTTTATATATATATATATATATAAAATATAGAAATAATTATATATATAGCTATTACTTATTAACTCAAAGTTTATAAATATTAAACTACTATCTAATACTTTACAAATGATTTGTAAGGGATTTGTTAGTGTATACTTATTATAAATTGTTACCAAATATTTTTTCTAATACTGTTTTACTTTATACTTGACTTTTGCTTTATGTATTTGAATTTTGATTTGAGTCAGATCTGAAAAGCTGCATTTTATTAAATATTCCAGCACACTGCAGACAAGAACTTGCTTTAAAAACCTGATGCTTTGAGTATCTGCAGAGCCATCATTTTACGTTCATTGGCCATTTCCTTTCTGGAAGTTCCAAAATGTAAAATGGGAACAGCTGGAAATGCCTTCATTATTCCCCTTGCCATCTAAAAAATAAATGATATAAGACCATCATGTACTGTGTCAGACTCCAGGATATGGCAGCTTTCCTAACTAGAATTCCCCAAATATTTTTTTTTTTATTTTGTACAGTCAAGTTCTATAAAACATTGGAACAGAAACATTTACTTAATATAAATAAGATAACAGAGAGAGAGGTATTACAGTACACTTCACATACCAAGACGACAATGACCCCACAGCTACTGCCATCCTGTTGGACTGGATGTGTCATAACGCCTCCTTTCCACTGTATATCCACCCACTCCGTTTTTTCATGGTACGTACTCCTCATTTGTAGGTACTCACTGGGTGTGATGTATAATTTGAATATTTATTAATTAGGAACAAAGTACATAAAATCTGAAATCAAATTACTAGTCTATTCCAAATGTATAACTCTTATTACTTAATTATTATAGTCTTCTTTTACTCTTAGTTTCCAGAATGTAAACAATGTAAATAATTGTATTACTTTAAAGTCATACAAAGTCTAAACAATATTTACATCAATTGTGATTTGATTAATTTAACCTTTAGGCCTCCTGGTCAGTAATTACTTGTGATATGGGAAAAATAGCAATATGACATACTGACATCTTTTAAATACTTCAGTGTATGCATGCCTATTGGGTTCCCAATATGGTGTACCCCTGTGGTGAATGCAAATCTATTAAAATGTATCTTTAGTATCCCCAGCAACTGAACATCTTCACTACAGTCGATGTTTAGATGTTATAGATGTCAGAACTCCCAAGATCGTAAGCAAGTCTTGTCTTCACAACAATAACCTGTTCAAACGGTTATTGTTGAGCTGAATGCCAGTACTTGAGATAAATGCTAGCTCATGGCCAGCTTCTTCCAGTCAACCATAAACTTACTGAAATCTGCATTACACCGGTAGGAACGTATGTTTTAACAGAAATCTATCCATTGGTTATGCATCCAAATACATTTTTCACACAGAAACGCATAGGCTATAAAGAACCACAGACTATTTAACCATATGTTTATGACCAACACAAATGGTCCATTTTAGTTAACTGTACAGGAAGTAATATAGGACAAATCAGTAATTACATTGGCTTGAGAAAACCAACTTACTGCTATTCTATTTAAGGTGTTTATTATTAAGTTGGCTTGAGAAATCTATCTATCTATGTCTATCTATCTATCTGTCTGTATGTCTATCCGTTTCAGCCGTCCATCCTCTGTCTGGATTTTTTCACCTGCTGTATATATTTACTTGTTCAGTTATTTATTTAGTGTAGATTTATATATTATTTATAAATTATTATAATAGTAGCACAACGCTACTATTTGAAATTGTATAGATGCTAAATTTCATTTTGTTGCTGAGTACTTGTAATGTTTAATGAAAATAAAGTTGTATCTCAAGATGATGAGTAATGTCCCACCAATGTCAACGCCTTGTACACATTCTATGCCGTGACAGTTAAGCACCCAAAGCAAAAAAAAAAAACTTAAATGTGTAAGCACCGTAGATTAAAGTCATTAAAGGGGTCATATGATGCGATTCAAGTTTTCCTTTCTCTTTGGAGTGTTACAAGCTCTTTGGTGCATAAAGAAGATCTGTAAAGTTACAAAGACTAAAGTCTAAATCCAAAGAGATATTCTTTATAAAAGTTAAGAGTCAACCACGCCTACCTAAAATGGCTCGTTCTAACACGCCCCAAATATCTACGTCAATATGTGGAAATATTAGCATAATGCCGCCCAAATGTGCACGCAAAGAAAGAAGGCGTGGTTTCAGGAACAGCAGTAGTGTTGATGCAGCATGTCAGGGAGACGCTGTGTTTCAGTGCGAAAGCAAAAGCACTTTATTTGGCCTTCCGGAGGTAGATGCATTTAGGAATCATTGGTTAAGCTTTATTTACAACACAACAGCACAACCCAGATGTTCGAATTTGTGCAACGCATTTTACGGACGACAGTTTTTTGAACCTAGAAGATTACAAGGCTGGCTGTGCACAAAGGCTCTTTCAAAAAAAAAAAAAAAGTGTCAATTCCGATTTTGCTATGACAATCTGGCGCTTCTGAAGCAGCGACTGAGTATGTTTGTTATTAGTTTAAGTATTTGCTATTGACTGTTCAAATGCGGAGTTTTGCGCAGCGCAGAGTAACGCGTTGTGTGTGTGTGTGTGTGAGAGAGAGTGGTGGGGGCTGTGTGGTGGTGCGGGGGAACAGGGTCACATAACGGGGAGGAACGCCGGGTCAGAAATATGCAGTCAGTATCTTAAACCGACAGCCTGTGTACGAGCATCATCACTGTGTCTGTCACGTGACTCATGTTCCACTTTCGGGCTTGAACTGATGGTTAAAACTAACGACATTATTAACTGTCTTGATATTTACTTTGAAAGCTTGAAGCTCTCGCGTGATTATGGTAAGGGCTGTTACATTTCCAACGCGTGCTTGTGGTGTTCGGCCAATCACAATGCACTGGTTCAGCTGGCCAATCAGAGCAGACTGCGCTTGTCAAAGGAGGGGGCTTTGTTGAAAACGACGTGTTTGAGAGAGAGGCGGGGCATAGAGGACCTACAATAATGTACAGTATTGAAAAATAATGTGTTTTTTGAACATTAAAGCATGTCAACATATTCTGTTACACCAAATACACAAAATAATGATCTTTAAAAAATAGCATCATATGACCTTTAAAAACAAAAATCTGCTGAAATGGAGTGAGGTGGGCCCTTTGTTAGTGGGGAGGTAAGTAAATATAGAAATTTCTGTGCAACTACATGCACGTAGCCATAGAATGTGGCTTAAGGATGTGAGAATGAGTTACACAAAGAATACCTGAATTTTTTGGCAGCATGAATTGAGTCATCTTCCTCTGTAGAACTTTTTGAAGGATCTACCAGGTACACAGTGTGGTTGACCGCATTTATGCACTGAAAATGATAAGGTGAAACAACTGCTACTAATACTGAGTAGATCCAGACTTGGTAATGACATAGTGAAGTTATTCACCTACTCACCAGAAACTTCCAATGGACATTGTCAGTGTTCACAAAAGAAACAATTCCCTGGTAATTGTCAAAGTTAATCTATCAAAGAACACAAAAATTATATCAGCTTTGCAAACCATTATTAAGTACATTTACCTTTTAAAAGTATTATGAAGTGAACCATAATTCTGTATGTAGTTTTGCAAACTGATTTTTTCTTATATACTTAAGATATATAATATTGGTCTAAGGAAACACATACACACAAAATTGCATATCCATACTATAGTCCATACTATAGTCCATCCACTGTAACTACCTTTGACAAACTTTGCCGGGCAAGCTGAGGTCTTTCCCCAAACAAAATCACACCTGCTGTGTAGTGATCAAGAATGTAAATGGAATTCCCCATCTCTAGCTCATTGGCAGCAATATGAAACTGGGCTTCAATTATCTATGGAAAACAATTGCGTATTTTTACAAAATTTGTGTTATACATTAAGAGTACAACATTTAGAAACCCTTGATCACATTATTGTTCTATCAAGAATATATATTTTCTTATTATTATTTGCAATATAAAGTTTCCATGTAACATCAGCAAGATTGCAACAATTTGTACTTTTATCTCAAAATGAATAATTGTGTTTCAATTTAACCATTTCAATATTGCAATGTATACACACAGAAACACATAGGCTATAAAGAACCACAGAGTATTGAACCATATGTAACCCTGGACCACAAAAGCAGTCATAAGGGTACATTTTTCGAAATTGAGATTTACATATCATCTGAAAGCTGAATAAATAAGCTAGTTAGGATAGGACAATATTTGGCTGAGATACAACTATTTGAAAATCTGGAATCTGAGGGTGCAAAAAAAATCAAAATACTGAGAAAATCGCCTTTAAAGTTGTCCAAATGAATTCTTTAGCAATGCATATTACAAATCAAAAATTAAGTTTTGATATATTTATGGTAGGAAATTTAGAATATCTTCATGGAACATGATCTTTACTTAATATCCTAATGATTTTTGGCATAAAAGAAAAATCAATAATTTTGACCCACACAATGTATTTTGGCTATTGCTATAAATATACCCCAGCGACTTAAGACTGGTTTTGTGGTCCAGGGTTACATATGTTTATGGCAACACAAATGGTCCATCTTAGTTAACTGTACAGGAAGTAATATAGGACAAATCAGTAATTACATTGGCTTGAGAAAACCAACTTACTGCTATTCTATTTAAGGTTTTTATTATTAAGTTGGCTTGAGAAATCTATCTATCTATGTCTATCTATCTGTCTGTCTGTCAGTCTGTCTGTCTGTCTATCTGTTCGTCCATCTGTCTATTGCCTTTAAGCCTCAAACCATCAAGGCAAGCTTTAAAACAACTTAGACTTTTAAAGGACTTCAAACTTCAAGCTTTTAAGAAATACTTAAAAGTTACATGCTATGGCTTTCTCAAGCCAAGTTAAAGTTTGTCTACAAACTTTTATATCTCATTCCACATTAACACTTCAATTAACACTATGAACTACTAAGGAAACAAGATTAACTAACCAGAAAGTTCCATTCCATTTAGGATTAAAGTAGTTCCTTGTTAGGTAATCAATAATTGATACATGAGATTACACAAATTGACAATTACTTAAGAATCACAACATTAACATTTCTGAGACATAGTGCATTATATTTTTACTGTCAATATGGCCACAAAAAGCATTGCTACTTAATCAGGAGTTATGTAGTCAGTCTGCATGGAACTACTAGCAGTAAACATTGTTTTTCACTTCAAAGTAATGGTCCAAATCATTAGCAGTTCCTTAAAAGTTACTAGGTAACATCTGATTATTTACCAATGCATTTTATGACCAAGTAAAGAGTTAAAAAGACAACTGCTCACGTCTCAGACATATTATTGTTGTGACGATTATGCAATTATTTAGTAGTTCTTTATTATTTGTCATTGTTAATTTGTAGTTCTTAATGAGTCTAATCTCATTCTGTAATTTTTGGTTACCTAATAAGCAGTCCTACATGGAATTTTACTTTCATATTTGTTGTTTCCATATAAGTTAATTGTGGTAGCTGGAGTGTTAATATAGATCTACTCATTATTCCTGCACTACATTCTGTACAGTTATGTATTAAAGATGGACCTTTATTGTATAGTATATGCATATGTTTATCATTTTTAACTAAAGGTTTATAGTTCTGAAAAGTAACTTAAGCTTATATAACTACATTTTAACGAGAAAGAAATGTATGCTGTACCTCGCCAGTTAGCCACTGGTGTGGCTGAAGTGTACGCAGCTCACTGTGACGAATGACCATTGATGTTCCTTTGGTTTGTGTAGGGATCACAGAAACCACAACCTCAGTGTCTCTCCTTTTCCACAAAGAGGTGAGCTAAAAATTTCAACCAAACATGACAGATAGTTAAACAGAAATGTAATGTGTTTCAATTAGATTTTTTATTTTAACTACTGTATTTATTCTTCCTACTGTTCAAACAAACTAGAACCTTTAAAAGGTACTACTATGAGTTTGAACATTTGATAAAAGAAAGCATTCTTACTTGATGCTGTGGGGTTGCTGTTGTCTTTACTGTTGCCTTAGATTTGTTTGAGATCTCCCCATGTACAGCCTTTTCATCCACAATGTCTTCATGGTCCCCCTCCAGGGATGACCTTGGCTGTGGTGGCGAGCTTTGTTTTGCAACGGGACACTCAGACACTGAGGACTATCAACAGTTTAAAAACAGATCAGATTTTTAAGGAGCCTCATGAAACAGTGCTTCCGTTTGTCTTTTAAACCAATTTTGTTTATTTTTTGCAATACATCATTCCTCATTTTTTTCAAGAGACCAGTTGTTTACAGATGATTCAGTTGTAATTATACTTATATTTAAGGGATTTTGGTGTTACATATGTTAGAGTAGTAAATATTTTTGGACTGGCTGAAATTTCCATGGGTGCATAACAATTAGGACCGTTATGTTATGTGAAGATTATGAATTTAATTTACTTCTGTAGAACGCATGACAGCATTACATTGACACTATACCTTCTTGTTTGATGTCTTGAAAAGGAAAGGCTTGCGGATTGGTGTGACATATCTTCCCCGTTTTTTCTGTTGCTTTTCTTTCCATCTTTCTTGTTCTACTCGGTAAGTCTACATAAAGTAAGGGAATTGTAGATCTGGTTTACATATCAAAGCATAGAATGGAATAAGAAACTACATGTAATTCTCCTAATATAGTCTTTTCCTTAAAAAAACTAATACCCATCACATCTTCAATGACACGTTTCTTAAAATATTCGAACCTTCCTTCGGAAAACTCTTTTGGAGTCCTCATACTCCTTCAGGAGTGCAGTGTGGCTAATCTGATACTGGGCAACAAAGTCATCAAGCCTGGTGAGCCGGCCAGAAGTAAAACGAATATGTTTTAAGTCCCACTGGCTCTTTTCCATTATTCCTTGAGTTTTATTATCCTGTGTAATGTTCTGACAAAGGATACAAAGACAGGTGAATTCCTGACATAATTTAGCAATACAACAAAATAAGAGTTCTGATACAATTTACTGTTATGGTACAAACTATATAATTACTTGTCTTGTAAGCTTTCTCAGGGCATTGTATCTCCTGGAGCACTGCTCATATTGTGGTCCTGTCCCATGTCGTCCAAGGTCACCTTTGTATTTAAAGAAAATGAAACATTTT
This sequence comes from Sinocyclocheilus anophthalmus, assembly GCA_018155175.1. Classification (NCBI taxonomy): domain Eukaryota; kingdom Metazoa; phylum Chordata; class Actinopteri; order Cypriniformes; family Cyprinidae; genus Sinocyclocheilus; species Sinocyclocheilus anophthalmus. Next base: position 146,794 of record JADLZN010001565.1, on the reverse strand, counting down.
GTCAAATTGCCAGAAAACACACAGTCTGATATTTCAGTCCAAAAAGGGAAATGTGGCATAGTTATGACAAACCTAGCATTATCCCGGTCCATAATCCAGCAAATGGTAGAATGTATTTCTTGAGGTGATCGATAAGCCCTTTGCAATGGTACACATTGAGCTCTCCATGCTTGTCCAGCGGGGCATTTGAAATAATTGCATTGCAACGTTTTGCAAATCTGTTGCTTCCTGTAATGTCCTAAAAATAATGCAATAATGTGTTATTAGAGGTTTGTTTACAGTTTTTCTCAGTTGCTTTGGAGCATTTCTCAGATCAGAAATGAAATTTTCAAAACTACTTGTTCAACCTCCACATCATGTAGTATCTTGTGCACATCATAAAAGCAATCTCTCACTGCTTTGAACAAATTGTGAATACTTTTGTACAACCATTTAATTGACTGTGCACAACTGTCTGCTGTTTCCTATATTATCAATTGTTTTTGTAATGCTGATCCAAAAATATTATACTGGTTCTCAATAAAAATTAAAAATTTTAAAAATGGATGAACAACCAGTAAACAAACATGGTCAAGAGCAAGGAATAATAATAATAATGCGTGATAGAAGGGTAGGGAGGCAAAATAGAGGAAGAGGAAGAGGAAGAAGATGCCAGAGACATAGACACATTTCAGATGAAATTAGAGCCTCAAAGTAGCCGAGGCAAGACAGAGGGTACAGCAAAATATTGTTTGTTTATATTGCACTGTATGATGTTGCATGCACAGTTATGCATGCACAAGGATTTTTTTCTATGTTTACCTCAGTCTTTTAATTTTCTATCCCAAAGACATTGTAATGTAATTTTTTGGTCAGACCACAAGTACAGTACAGTAAAAGTGTGAATACTGTCCATTCTCTTGTAATCAATATCCCACATACAGTAATGTGTACATTTGTGCTGTTGAAATTTATATATTCCATACATAAGAAATTCAGCCTTGTGCATTTTCAATGTAACCCAAACCATAGTTTACATCTGGACATACTGAAACCATGCACTGACAGACTGACAACATGCCTTAAACATTTTGACCGTCTTGCTTGTGAACAATGACAAAAGGATTTGTCATTATCATGTCAATTATCTGTTTCTTGACACAAATACTTACTTTTGAGAGATTAACTATGGATTTTTTAGCAAAGTACAGACTTTTGCAAGTAATCCATTGTGTAATGCTGTTTGTACAAATATTTATGAGATATGCACTTACTGGTTTGCAATATTAAGAATGATTTGAGAAATTCTCCAAACCAACTGATAACTAAATTGTAGGACTTATGCCACATTTCAAGAGAAGACAACGTTATTTGTGGTTACCAGTATGTCCTCCTTAGTAGAATAACCAAAAATAAATAAAATAAAATAATAAAAGTTCTCACTTTGACCATTTTGACAATGACCATGTCCTTGGGAAGGAATGCACTTCAGTATCAGATAGATAGATAGATAGATAGATAGATAGATAGATAGATAGATAGATAGATAGATAGATCGATGGATAGATGTATAGATAGATCAGAATGGTCAGATGATAGATCTGACATTTACTTTCAAGTCCTCTGCATCACCTCTGGACTCGGTAGTCTCATCCAACGGAGTCCCTTTTTTCTGCAGCCATGATTGCAGGTTCTTGAAGTGCTTCTCAACACTTGCACCACAGGATGGACTGGAGAAGACAACTGTAGCACTTTGAACCATGTCATCCAGTTCTTTTAAAGTGCTTGCAGTTGTGAGGGCACCAAAGACATGCATTGCCAGGTGGTAGTGGTTTGTTGCACTGTGGAAAGTAATATCATAATTGAATTAAAATTTGAAATTATGTACTGCTAGTTAATTTTTTAAGACTAACATGACAGCAATAATGGATATTACTTAACTTGTGTTTACTAAAAACCCATTATGCTCTGCATTTAAGACTTGCTGCTATATTAGAAATGTACTTAATGCATCATCATCATTCTATACATTTCGCAGGCAGAACTGATGGAGTGGAATCCTGATGGCACAATGTTAAGAGTCTTTTAAAATGTTTGTGTTTTGAAAATTACAGTTTACACTTGTCTAAAAGCAGTAGACTGATCTCTGTTATTATTTTTTGGTATGAGTAAAAGAGATGTTGCTGTTTTGTTTTTGCACATTAATAAAACTTAATTCATCACATAAAATTGTTATGAAGTTCGGAACTTAGCAACTGTCAGTAAAAGACAAATGTCATAAACAATATATTTTTTAATGTATGTTACAAGGATTTTGCAGTAATAATAAATTCTGCTTACTACTTTCTGCACATTTCCTTTGCGTTCTTCATCACATGGCTGAGGCATCTATGCAGAATCGGCACATCAAACTCTTCCTGTTTCCCTTTTCCACTTGCGATGTTGTAATAGTGGTTTATTGTGTCAGTCAGGTTTTTTCTGGCAAATGCCAGGCATATAGCCTGCATTAACACAATTGACCCGTCACAAATGACCATGACAGGTGACCGCATACCCTTCCTTCCAAACCACCTAGCCACATCTGTTAGAAATGCCTCAAGAAAATATATAACTGAAGCTGTGGTGTGGTCGCAAGTAAGGTACGTGGCAACAGGTAATGGAGATGAGGTTTTGTGTGGGTTTCTAACCACCAACTCATACACATAGAACGGAGGTGACCCCGTCTCTTTCCGCATTATGCTTCCAGTCGCATCTAGATAAATTATGTCCTCCTGGCATCGTTGCTGATATATGTGTATACTCCTTTGTGACCAAAGGAGGACCCCTTTTGGGTGTAGCATCACTTTCTGGAGTACCTCATCAGGACTGTTTGTTCTCTTTTGCAGCATTATTTGAAGGCTGATTATTTCATTATTGTGTTGGCGGCTTGACTTACGGGCTTCCCATGAAATGTTTTTCAAGACATTGGGACTCGGAGCAACATCCCTACAGCCAGACTCCATTACATCCTCAGGTATTTTGGCTATGTTCTCGAGAAACATTGCTCGTGGGAGCTGTTTTTGTAATTCCTTCCCTAATGTTTTTCTGTCAATTGCTCTTACAGGTCTTCTTTTCAGTTCAGTGCGATTATGTATGCACTGTTCTCCCTGAAATTCTACTGTTGCTTTAAGGTCCTTGTCACTATCCACAGTCACTGTAACGGTGACTGGACAATCTTCGAATCGGCAGTAGGCAAGACATGAGAATTCTGGGCTGGCTTGTTTCAAACCCAATCCCTTCGGTCTGTGCCTTTTAAAAGCAAATGAACAGTACGGGTGTATTGTCCTCAGCCCTTTTGAAATTACTTTGGTCCATTGAAGTCCTGCAAAGCCTCTTTTTTTCCTCTTTTTTTTCAGGTTATCCCACTCACTCTTGTCAATGAAAAAGGAGGGGTTCTTAGGTACACAGATTTTGACAAACACGTCTTCATCTGATTCACTGATCATGGAGCTCTAATGAAAAAGTACAATGTTAATGGTTTGCAATGAAGAACAATTTGTTTTTAAAAACTATCATCTACACTAAACTACTTACGTGTTAGGTGTGAAAGTTGAATCTGTACTATAACAACTGAATTATTTGTCTGTTGCTTGATTTGGTGCTGCTTATTTGGGGGTCACATTTGGACTGTTCACTTGTCCATGTGCATTTTTTACATGCATGCGCTAAATTTCAATAACAAATTTCTACTTTATTAATTTGTATTTGGGGTACAATTTATGATTCCAATCTATATTCTATACAAAACTATGTAACGTAATTCTAAAACAGTTTTTGTGTTATTAATACTGTCAAAACTGAATACAAATACTTGTAGTAATTCTAACATCAAAAATGTAAAGGGACATTACAAAAATAAACAAATTACTTAAAAAATATAGTTATAAAAATAATATTATTAATTTAATTAATATTTAAAAAACAAATTAAAGGTGCAGTAAACAAAATTTTAAAAAATGCTGTTTTACAGACCGTGCAGCACAACAAACTTGTGTCCAATCAGCACAGTGGATGGGGGGGGGTCGTCATATTTTGTTGTTCCTTGACATTTGTTTGTCATGTTTGCTTTATTTTTTCCAAAGCATTATATTGCTTCACTTCAGCTGTGACAAAGTTACATCCACAACTGCTTCACATGTTCATGTCTTTTGAAGGTGGAGCAATGAAGGGAGGATGTGTTTGTTTGGGTTGATTTCAAATATTAATAGTGTTTAACAACGTTTTTGAGAAATCACAGACTGCACCTATATTATTATGTGAAACCATAATGATTATAACCCTCAAGTGGACTCTTGTCTTTCTCAAGGACACTGTGAAAAACTCTCTCTCAAAAAACTCCTGAATATCAAAGTTATTTGGGTTAGAGCCTTTCAATTACCAGACAGGCCTAGTGGCCTCACATACCCTGAACTGTTTTAAACAAACCACAAACAGTGATAACTAACTTGGTCTGGAGACTCGCGTCTTTGATCTCCTGCAGCACTTCCACTGTCCTCGGATGGCACTGGAGATGGGGACGATTCTGGCTGGTGCTTTTATAGAAAGACAGAAAATGCTGGCATTACAAGGTAGGAAGTCGTACATGAAACAGATGTCAGTACCAAAAAAGTTGACTAACTGGTTCAGAAGACTTGCGTGTTTCATCTCCTGCAGCACTTCCACTGTCCTCGGATGGCACTGGAAATGGGGACCATTCTGGCTGGTGCTTTTACAGAAAGACAGAAAATGCTGGCATTACAAGGTAGGAAGTCGTACATGAAACAGATGTCAGTACCAAAAAAGTTGACTAACTGGTTCAGAAGACTTGCGTGTTTCATCTCCTGCAGCACTTCCACAGTCCTCGGATGGCACTGGAGATGGGGACGATTCTGGCTGGTGCTTTTACAGAAAGACAGAAAATGCTGGTATTACAAGGTAGGAAGTCGTACATGAAACAGATGTCAGTACCAAAAAGGTTGACTAACTGGTTCAGAAGACTTGCGTCTTTCATCTCCTGCAGCACTTCCACTGTCCTCGGATGGCACTGGAGATGGGAACGATTCTGGCTGGTGCTTTTACAGAAAGACAGAAAATGCTGGTATTACAAGGTAGGAAGTCGTACATGAAACAGATGTCAGTACCAAAAAGGTTGACTAACTGGTTCAGAAGACTTGCGTCTTTCATCTCCTGCAGCACTTCCACTGTCTTCGGATGGCACTGGAAATGGGGACCATTCTGGCTGGTGCTTTTACAGAAAGACAGAAAATGCTGGCATTACAAGGTAGGAAGTCGTACATGAAACAGATGTCAGTACCAAAAAGGTTGACTAACTGGTTCAGAAGACTTGCGTCTTTCATCTCCTGCTGCACTTCCACTGTCTTCGGATAGGACTGGAGATGGGAACGATTCTGGCTGGTGCTTTTACAAAGTATATAACCATGAAGCTTCAAGTTAATCTCAAACAGTTAAAATTTAGGAAATTAACAAAAAGGACATATAGGTCAAGCTGTGACTATGTCTATGAATCTAAAATTATATAATTTCATTAGTAAATACATAAGACTGCATGTAACTTTGATAAATTTTGTAAGCTTAACAGATGGTGTAAAACACAATATAGCAACTATCACTGTTGACTGTCATCAACAAGAGAAATTTATATGTACATACATATTTACACATAAAAGTGTGTGTGTGCGTGTGTTGTAATCGTATTTTAATTGTTATTTTCATAACTATTTGTGTCAGGAGTCTGGTTTTGAAAGCCTGTTAGTGAAACAAAGAAGTGCTCACCTTACGAAATGCTCTTAGCAGTCTATAGCGATTGTTTTTAGTGTTTGGAATGGTAAGTGCACTGCACACCTGTCCCCAAAAGCCGTCTTTATGTGTGACATTATCATCAAAGTTGATGACATTTTTTTTCAGGAATTCAACTGACTCCACAAGTTCCTCGACTGATACATGTTTGGTTTTGTTCTATAGATAAAAAAATCCATTAATACAATTAAAAACATAGTTGTTGGACATAGTTATTGAACTGCATTTTCATGGATGGAAGGTACGCTAAAATTACTCACCCCAAACACCCTGAATGAGCGCATTCTGGGGAAAAATCCAAAGGGACAGTCATTACGATGACAACTTACATGTTCCTGCTTTAGGCCTATATAGTGCTCAAAACATAACCATTAAATACGTTTTCAAAGTTATCATCACCGTGATTATTTTTACACGATAGCGTCAACGAGCATAATTCAGTTTCGGCAATTGATTGATCTTAGGAGTGGCCAAGTAAAACGTATTTAATGAATAATAAAGTATTGCATTACATAATTCGGACCTCACATGAAAACGGTATATATAAATATATATAAATGGTTGAATAGTGCTACTTAATTGGTTGTTCATGCATTTTGCTAATGGTGGGTAGCAAACACTTGACTGTCGACATAATAATGTTGCTTAAATGCCCAAACAAAATATAGTTATTTAAAGCAGAGGGGCTCTAATATGTAATAAAAGTTGCGCTCACCCTTGCTCTTTCTTCGACATCCTCCCAGTCCTCGTGCAAACCTACGATTTTTAGGTGTTTACCCTGATGCAGCAATATTGTCGTGAAATTTTAATCGTACTGTAGTGGGCGTTGATGCCCTGATGATGGATGGCTGTTTAGGTCTCACAAGTGCCTGACAGGAACTTAACGTTACAATTTTGCGCTGTTGGAAATTTGGCATTATGTTTCACACTATAATCAATATAAATATTTCATAATATTGTTCATTTCCAAACACTTAGTAATATAGACTTAATAACCATTAATTTGAAATATAGCTGTATAGCGATGCCGGCCACAAAACCCGGTTCCACCGCCGCCCCACGGTGGCTTCAAGAAAACATGGGCACATGTATTTAACTCTCCACCATTAGTCTTTGGTTGTAAGCAACCAAATATTTTATGTTTATATATATATAAATATTTATTTTATTTATTTGTTTATTTATTTATGAATATACATAATTATAAACATAAAATATTTTATGCATTTATGTGTGTGTGTGTGTATATATGTATGTGTACACATATGTATGTGTGTGTGTGTGTATATAAAATATATTTGGAATTACACGTAGAGGTCATATAGAATCAATGTTAATACCAACAAATGGTTCAGAAACTGCTTCAGAAAACCAAAAATGGTATGTGTTTATTTATTATTGTTATTATTATTTAATTTTAAATCATCAGAATGTTAGGGTATTTGTTGACTTTTGTTGAGTAATGGTATATAAAAAAACTAAACTGTATTCTGTATTCTCAATACGCTTAGGCTCTACGTTATGTCATTTACTGGCCTACTTTATTACCCTACATAAAAATGACAGCCACAGCCACAAACACAGAAAACAGAATCACAAAGGTGAGCTGACAAAACCACTGGTTACTTAAGCACCATGGACAGCACCAGAGATCTGTACACAGCACATATTTGTGGCTTCACAGTTATGAGGCATGGTCAAGGTTGCAAATATATGTTTAACATACTTGATGTTTTGGGAGTACAGGTCAGAGAGAAGAGAGAAGAAAGCTTCCAATGGGCACATGAACTGAATGTGAAGAAACATTGATGAGCAGTGACAGACACACACTTCTTAACCATCAGCGATAACAGCAGTATTACATTATGTGATGCAAAAGATATAACTGTATTTACATCTAGAAGTTACATATCTTAATGACATTTGTATTGCACAAATTAATGAATGAATGAGCTTTATTGCCAGGTATGTTTACACATACAAGGAAGTTGTTTTCGGACAGAACGTCACCAGTGCACCGATGACCGTGACAGAACAAAACACAGAAAAAATCCTAAATAAATAAAATAAAATAAGAACCAGTTAAATAATGTCCACCAAAAATATATCTGTCCAAAAAATGCTCGATTGATAGTCATACGCACAAAATGTATAGAAATGGAAGTCCCTTCTGGCCTTTTTTCACATCTGAGTGCAACTAACTGTACAACTTCAGATCAAGAAAGATGTTTGCATCATTGTGCAACTTCTGTGATCTCTTCTGCCTTATGCATTATTGTGTCTGAAACAGAAAAACAGGTACATACTTTTATTAAAAGAAAACATGAACTGAAGTCTTCAAAGAATGTTTGTTTTGTAATGAAACATGGGATTTTTGTGACATGGAATGTGTGACATGGAATGTGTGACATTTTGACAAAATGTACTATCAATCTGAGTGGGACAAGGACTGTAAACGTGTGGCAGCTTTTGTAATTCCACATCAGACAGTCCTGAAACGACGCTGCTGAAACTGTGGCAAGGTGTACTCTCAATCTGAGGTGGAACTGGTCTGTGCAATCTACAACTTTTATTTTTATAGCTTTTTGAAATTAGAGACAAAACAGCATATATATGGAAGTTGTGGGGGCTCTTATTTTGTAATTCCACATCAGCCAGTCCTGAAACGACGCAGCTGACATCGTGGGAAGGTGTACTCTCAATCTGAGGTGGAACTGGTCTGTGCAATCTAGAACTTTTATTTTTATAGCTTTTTGAATGTAGACAAAACGGCATATATATGGAAGTTGTGGGGGCTCTTATTTTGTAATTCCACATCAGACAGTCCTGAAACGACGCAGCTGACATCGTGGGAAGGTGTACTCTCAATCTGAGGTGGAACTGTTCTGTGCAATCTAGAACTTTTATTTTTATAGCTTTTTGAAATTAGACAAAACAGCATATATGAAAGTTGTGGGGGCTGTTATTTTGTAATTCCACATCAGACAGTCCTGAAACGATGCAGCTGACATCGTGGGAATGTGTACTCTCAATCTGAGGTGGAACTGGTCTGTGCAATCTAGAACTTTTATTTTTATAGCATTTTGAATGTAGACAAAACGGCATATATATGGAAGTTGTGGGGGCTCTTATTTTGTAATTCCACATCAGACAGTCCTGAAACGACGCAGCTGACATCGTGGGAAGGTGTACTCTCAATCTGAGGTGGAACTGGTCTGTGCAATCTAGAACTTTTATTTTTATAGCTTTTTGAAATTAGAGACAAAACAGCATATATATGGAAGTTGTGGGGGCTCTTATTTTGTAATTCCACATCATACTGTCCTGAAACGATGCAGCTGACATCGTGGGAATGTGTACTCTCAATCTGAGGTGGAACTGGTCTGTGCAATCTAGAACTTTTATTTTAATAGCATTTTGAATGTAGACAAAACGGCATATATATGGAAGTTGTGGGGGCTCTTATTTTGTAATTCCACATCAGACAGTCCTGAAACGACGCAGCTGACATCGTGGGAAGGTGTACTCTCAATCTGAGGTGGAACTGGTCTGTGCAATCTAGAACTTTAACTTTTATTGCTTTTTGAATGTAGAGATAGAGCAGCATATTTATGAGATTTGGGAGGCTCTTATTTTGTAATTCCACATCAAACAGTCCTGAAAAGGTGCAGCTGACACCGTGGGAAAGTATACTCTCAACCGGAAGTGGAACTGGTCTGTGCAATTTAGAACTTTTATTTTTATAGCTTTTTGAATGTAGACAAAACTGCATATATATGGAAGTTGTGGGGGCTCTTATTTTGTAATTCCACATCAGACAGTCCTGAAACGAAGCAGCTGACATCGTGGGAAGGTGTACTCTCAATCTGAGGTGGAACTGGTCTGTGCAATTTAGAACTTTTATTTTTATAGCTTTTTGAAAGTAGATGCAGCACCTTATTTATGAGATTTGGGAGGATTTTATTTTGTAATTCCACATCAGACAGTCCTGAAACGATGCAGCTGACATTGTGGGAATGTGTACTCTCAATCTGAGGTGGAACTGTTCTGTGCAATCTAGAACTTTTATTTTTATAGCCTTTTGAAATGTAGAGACAAAACAGCAGGGGGGGGGGGGATCGCGTTCGCTGGATGAGGAGCACTGCATTCAGATCAGTTCTCTGACGGTTTTACCGTAATAGGCAGTTTATGTGCGACCCTCGAAATAACGTGGCGGCTAGATTGACCGTGCTTTTCGACTTGGCGGCTGGCTTGACCGCAGTTCTATATTGCACATGGTTCGCATGTAGTCAGTATATCATCACAGGTTGTGTATATTCTGTGCGGGTTTACCGGGACGCTGATGATGTTCGTCTCAGAGTTTCCTCTCGCTTCTTCATTCTCCGCGCGTAAATGTCGCTGTCTTCGTTTTTCTCCCGGTCTGTGGCGTTTTGTTCCCGTTTAATGTCTTGATTTGTGCAGGTCGCTCCGCGCGCCGCCATCTTTCTCTCACACGTCACCGGGAGCGGAAACGCTCTCATCAAACAAGCAAGTGATACACCGAAGGGATATGAAACGATGAACACACAGTTTAATAAAGATACAGTAGAAGAAATGAACGAGGATGATGACGAAGACGAGGAAGAAACGAGGGAGAGAGAGGAAGATGATGGCGATGATGAAGGGTTTCAGTGCTGTCGGAGCTACCCGTAAGAAGAGCGAGAGACGCCCGACCTGCGCGATGTGTGTACACCACACACACACACACACACACACACACACACCCACACACACACTCACTCACTCACTCACTCTCACTCACACACACACACTCCCAACTCTCACTCAACACACCACCCGCCACACCCTCACTCACCCACACTCCACTCTCACTCACACACACACACACACACTCCCACACACTCACTCACTCACTCACTCATTCACTCATTCATTCACTCACTCATTCTTTCACTCACTCACTCACTCACTCACACCACACCCACTCACGCCCCACACCACTCACTCCATCACTCACACACACTCACACTCACTCTCACACCACACACTCTCACCTCACACACACACACACCACACACACACACACACACACACACACACGCACCAGCTCCCACTCACACAACACACACACACACTCGACTCACTCACTCCACACACACCCACACTCTCTCTCACACCCTCTCTCTCACACACACACCTCACACACACACACTCTCACTCACACTAACACACACACACTCACACACACACACACACTCTCTCACACACACACACGCACTCACTCACACACACACCCACACAAACACACACAAACACACACACTCTCTCTCTCACACACTCACTCTCACACACACTCCTCTCACACACACTCTCCACACACACACACACACTCACACACAAACACACACACTCACTCACTCACTCTCATACACACACACACACTCACACACACACCACCCACACTCAACTCACACACACACTCACACAACACACTCACACACTCACTCTCACACACACAAACACACACACACACACACACACATCACACCCACACACAGCTCCTCACTCACTCCACTCACACCACCACAACACTCCTCACACACACACACACACACACTCACCACCACACACACTCACACACACACACACTAACACACACACACACACTCACTCACCACTCACTCTCACTACGTCTCTCACACACACACACACACACACACTCTCATCCACACACTCCTCTCTCTCACACACACTCACACATACACACACACACACACTCCCTCACACACACACACACACTCCTCACACACCTCCCTCACACCCCACAACCCACTCACCCACCTCGCTCTCACACACTCTCGGCACACACACACACCTCACCAGCACACCCTCTCTCTCTCTCTCTCTCTCACACCACACACACACACACACTCACTCCCACACACTCTCTCTCTCTCTCTCTCTCTGTCTTTCTCACACACACACACACACTCACTCCTCTCTCGATTCACACACTCTCTCTCACCCACACACCCACACACACACACAAAACACACACACACACACACATACACCACTCTCACTCACAACACACTCTCTCTCTCATCACACTCTCTCTCACAACACACACACACACACACACACTCACTCCCACCACACTCTCTCTCACACACACACACACACACTCCACTCACACACTCTCCACTCACACACTACACACACTCTCACATCACACACTCTCCTCACACACACACTCACACACACACACACCCACTCTCTCACTCACACACACTCTCTTTCTCTCTCACACACACACACACTCACCACACACTCTCTCACACACACACACACACCCACACACACACTCTCTCACACACACACACACCGACACACACACACTCACACACACACAAAAATCTCTCACACACCCACACAACCCACACTCTCATCTACCACACACCTCTCTCTCACCGACCCACTCACACACACACACCACTCTCCCACCCACACTCCTCTCCAAAACACACACAAACACACCACACACAACTCCCTCACCACCACACACAAACACAATCTCACTCACTAGGTCACACCTCTCTTCTCCAGACCACACACCACACCCTCTCTCTCTCCCTCTCTCTCACACACCCACACACACACACTCACTCACACACTCTCTCACACACACCCACTCTTCTCCTCACACACACACACACAACACAACTCTCACTCACTCACTCCTCACACACTCTTCTCACCACCACACACACACACAAACTCTCACCACACACTCCTCACACACACACACACTCACACACACCCTCACACCCTCTCTCTCACACACACACACACCACACACTCTCCATTCACACACACTCTCTCTCACACACACAAACACACAAACACACACTGTCACTCACCCCTCTCTCACACTCACACACCCTCACACTCTCTCTCTCTCACACACACTGTCTCTCTCTTTCACACACACACACTCTCTCTCACACCACACACACACACACTCCACTCACACACTCTCTCTCACCCCACACACACACACACTCATCACTCACACACTCTCTCACACACACACACTCTCTCTCACACACACACACCAAACATACACACCTCACTCACTCACCACCCACACAACTCTTCTCACACACCACACACACACACCACACTCTCACTCACACACTTCTCTCACACACACCACACTGTCTCTCTCTCTCACACACACACGCTCGCTCGCACACACGCACGCTCGCTCGCACACACGCACGCTCGCTCGCACACACGCACGCTCGCTCACACACACACGCACGCTCGCTCACACACACACACACACACACACACTCGCTCACACACACACACACTCTCTCTCTTTCTCACACACACACACACTCTCTTTCTCACTCACACACACTCTCTCTCTCTCACACTCACTATCTCTCAAACACACACACTCTCTCTCTCTCACACACACTCTCACACGCACACACTCTCACACACACACGCACACACACAAACACTCTCTCACACACACTCACACACCCACCTTCTCACACACTCTCACACACACACGCTCGCTCACACACACTCGCTCACACACACACACACACACTCTCTCACACACACATCTCTCTCTCTCTCTCCCTCTCACACACACTCTCTCTCACACACGCACACACACCCACACACACCCACTCTCTCTCTCACCACACACACACACACACACAATCCCCACACACACACACACACACACACTCTCTCTCTCTCTCTCTCACACACACTACACACACACTCTCTCTCTCTCTCTCACACACCACCACTCTCTCTCTCTCACACCGCACACACTCCTCTCTCTCTCTCTCTCACACACACACACACACTCGCTCTCACACACACACCCTCACTCGCTCACACACACTCTCACTCGCTCACACACACTCTCACTCGCTCACACACACTCACACATGCTCACACTCACTCGCGCACAAACACACGCACACACTCGCTCACACACACACACACAAACACACACACAACACACACACACACACACACACACGCTCGCTCACACTCTCACACCCACACACACACACACTCACTCGCTCACACACACATGCTCACTCGCTCACACACACACACGCTCACACACACACACACACAGACAGACACAACACACACACACACACTCACACACACAAATCGAAAGCGACAAATTGTAATAACAGCAGCGTAAACAGATTTGACCAGTATCACTGCGGTGTGTGTTTGCATTGAACTGAAGTGAGTTTAATCATTTAAATGCAAGATTCACTGTTGAAATTGCAATGATTCACATTGATCACATCCAGAATCAGATCTTCTCCGTGTGTCCGATGCCTCGCTGAACGGTGTGTTTTGTGTGTCGGCAGTCGTCCGCTGAAGGTGTGTCTGTGTCCGTATCTCCCGCCGTGTCCTCTAGACGTCTCCACGTGTCTCTACATCGTGCAGCATCCGGCTGAGGTTTGTGTCCGATCATCTCAAAGCTGCGTGCTGCGTTCCTGCCGCCGTCAGATGACTGAGTTTTCTTCTTTCTGCAGGAGAGTCGGGTTCTGCGCACGGTTCCGCTCCTGGCAGCGTGTCTCCCGCCGGGAAAGTGCCGTGTTTTCATCGGGAGGCGTTTCTCTGAAGAGAGGTGAGTGGCGTGAGCGCGTGGTGAAGCGTCTGCGTGTGTTGCCATGGCCTTCACGTGTGTGTGTGTGTGTGTATGTGTGTGTGTGTCAGGTATCCGGAGCTGGCGGCTGTGTGTAAAGACGCTCACACGCTGCTGCTGTATCCCGGAGCCGCTGCAGAGAATCTGGAGGATCTGAGCACTGATTTCACCTCGACGGCCCACAGCGTGATCCTGATCGACGGCACCTGGAGTCAGGCTAAAGACATGTTCCTGAGGAACGCACTGCTGCGGCTGCCCAGACAGGTGCGTGCACTGAAGCAGCTCTGAGATCTGTCATACAGGAATATTTAGGCAGTGTTGTGCTGATGGTGTTCCGCAGGTGCAGCTCCGCAGCGCCCCCTCCAGTCAGTACGTGATCCGCACGCAGCCCACCAACATGTGTGTGTCGACGCTGGAGTGTGCAGCCGCTGCGCTCTCCATCATGGAGAAGAACCACAGCATTCAGGAGGTCGGTGTTCAGAACAGGGTTACGAGTGTGTGTGATGGATCTGATGCTGATGAGCCCTTGCGGTCTCCCGCAGGTTCTTCTCAAACCTCTTCAGGCCCTGTGCTCCTTCCAGCTGCAACACGGCGCTCAGATCCACCACAGCAAAGAGCATCTCATCAAAAATGGACAGTACAACAAGATCATGCCCAAAAACAAGCGCAAGATTCGCCGGATGCAGAAACTCCTCACCAACCAGAATATATGAGACGACTGCATATTTTTCAGATTCTTCTGCAGCACTGAGATTCAGTCTTTTGTAGTTTTACAAATTCAGAGCAATATTGACATGAGCCTTCTGTGTGGATGAAGCTTCATCTGTTAGTTCTATTGTAACGTGTTTATTTGAATGACTGATTTTATTCTTGTTTGCTGAATTAAAGCGGTTGATGTGTGACTGTTGCGCCCTCTGGTGTCTGAATACCGCACCGTCGCTGAGACACTAACCGAATAACATCCGAGAGTTAAACAGCCAATCAGCTCGCGACTCTAGCTGCGCTTGACCAATCAAATGAGGGCAAATACTTTTAAGGCGGAATCGACGCTTCTGATTGGCTTTCCAGCGTAATGACATCGCGCTTAAAAGAGAAATCAACACGCGATGAAACACAAGGATCACCTTCATCGACACGGTACATGATCATATTTACTATTGCTTATGTGTTCTCGCTTTGATCAGCTGTTTGTGATTTTAGATGCTTTCTGATCGTGTGTAAATCGCTTAAGAATAATTATTGTGCATTTAAAGTAGTTTGCACTCATCTAGACGGTTATTGCATTAATAATAATTTATGCTATAATGTACGTGTTCATAAGTGACTTGGTGTATGATGTTAATAACACGGCTGTGCTGCAGATGCTTGCACGCGTCAGCCCCGCGGAGCTGCAGCAGGCGCTCGGGTCGCTTCACGCTCTGAGTGAGTCGCAGTGGAGCATCGCGAAGGAATCGGTCAGTTCGGTTCAAATGAGTCGACTCAGTGCGTTTAGACGGAATGGTTCTAACAGCGGCTCTTCTTCTCTGGCTCTTTCAGAAGGACGTGACCGTCTGGAGGAGAGCTTCGCAGGAGTTCAGCGGCTTCCTGTGAGTTTAAAGCCGCTCTAAACCAGGCTAGTTAGTGATGCACAGACTGCTTAAACTAGTCTTTAAAGTTAGTCATCTCATTTTCTCTTAAAGGTTGGTCATCACTTTGACATTCTAGTAGGTTGGTCTAATTTGAATGTGAGAAGTGAGACTAATTACGTAGTCAAACTAGTTCTTAAAGGCAGTGTTCTCATTGTGCTCCCTGCAGATATAAAGCTGAAGGAAGCGTAGCAGAGACTCCGCAGCGGATCATGGACCACATCCGGCCCGGGGCCCGCAGACTGCACTGGGACCGCATGCTCACCTCTCTGGAGATCCTGCAGACGCTAGACCAGGTGAACATGGCTGATGTGACTGTACAGTGATCTAGCATCTCTGATTAGACCGAGCTGAAGTGTGTTTAGGGTTAAGAGTATAGAGTCCTCTCTGTCTGTGTTGATGTGCACATGATGATAACTGCTGTGTTGTTCAGGGCTGTTGTGTTGTGAGGTACACCACCGCAGGGCAGCTGTGGAACATCATCTCTCCGAGAGAGTTTGTGGATTTCTCCTGCACCAGCGAGTATCAGCGTGGCCTGCTGTCCTGCGGTCAGTCGCTCTCAAAACACCTCATTTGTTTTCTAGATCAGCCGTTTAGCTGGAGTGAAGCCACTGGAGGACCGATCACAACACCTCTGGTTCTCATCTGCTGCTGTGAGCTGGCGGATCTGGGGCCGGTCATTTCAGAAAGAGAATCTTAAGGGCCGGTCACACTTCACGTTTCCTTCATTTGACTTCATGTGAATCTCACTGCGTCCGAAGGTCACGTTTGCTGAACTCTGACCTGTGACATGATATCGCATGAGTCCACGTGACCTCGCAGCTGAATTAATGATTGGAGCGTCGCAGGAAAGTCGAGCTGATCACACACAGCTGCGTAGATTTAGTCCGTTACTGATTACTGGACGAACGTTGTAGTCAGTAACGTAATCATCACATTACACATTTTAGGTAATAATTAATTAAATCATAAAAAGTATCAAATTAAAATAACATCAATCAAAATATAAAAAACAAACATTTTATTTCTTTACCTGCATGTCTTGTGACCGTGAACACGTGATTCTGAATAATTACAATATTTATATGAAATCTCAGGTAAATATATAAGCTGAAAGCAGTTCCGTGCATCACATGGAAGAAAGAAATAACATGAATGTGTGCATTAGAAAGACAAAACTGTTAAATAACTCCCGGAGCATAGCTCAAATTAAGCGTGTTCATCAGCAGTTGATGCGGTGTTGAAATATTGAGAACATGCTGCTTTAAAGCTGAAAGTGTTTCTGTGATGCTGTATCGTCACCTAAATAATGCTCTCTGTGTGAAACTGAAGACTTTCTGAATGTGTATATAAGCGTAGGATAACTTAGAGAAGGAACATTTAAAAGAGGAATTAGTGAATCAATAAATTATGAACAATGTATTGCTATTGTGTGATTAATATGTAATCAATAAAAAGTAACTAGTCTGATTACAAGTACTTAATTGTTGGAATCTGATGATGTAATCCAGACGAGTTACTCCGCAGCGCTGATAACATATTTTCACATATCTGGTGCGTTGTGTGCAGACGGCGGATTAGGATGGTTGGCGTGTTGCGTGTGCAGTCTGTCACGTGTTGTGTGTGCTGGTGTTCTTCAGGTGTGAGCGTGGAGCATGACGAGCAGAGAGCAGGCCTGGTTCGAGGATTCAATCATCCGTGTGGCTGGTTCTGTGTGCCGGCGCAGGACTCGGATCTCAGCGTGCTGACCGGATACATCCAGACGGAGCTGAGGGGCATGCTGCCGCAGCCGGCGGTGGACACAGCTATGGCCAGCGGTCTGCTCCACTTCTACAGTGACCTGAGACGAGCGCTGAACACTTAGTGTTTCATCTGATGAACTCTAACGAGCCGCCTCTGGTGCTCCTCACATACAGGGTTTTGTAAATAATCATCACCACGGCACATTCATTTATTATTGCACGTTTTATTGTTTGTTTTTGGTTTAATGTGATTAACCAATGTAATTGTTTTTCATAAAATGATGTAAAATTGTAAACATTGATAGTAATTTTTTTTTTTTTAATCTTATAAATTTCTCTTATTCTTTATCATTTTGACTCTCTCTTTGTAACTGTTGGACAGATTCATTTGTGTGTTTATTGTCCTCATATGCATGAAATACAGGTGCATCTCAATGAATTAGAATGTCGTGGAAAAGTTCATTTATTTCAGTAATTCAACTCAAATTGTGAAACTCGTGTATTAAATAATTCAATGCACACAGACTGAAGTAGTTTAAGTCTTTGGTTCTTCTGGAAGCTATGTTCATTTACGGGACATGTAATCAATACTTGGTAGGGGCTCCTTTTCTTTAATTACTGCCTCAATTCGGCGTGGCATGGAGGTGATCCGTTTGTGCCACTGCTGAGGTGGTATGGAAGCCCAGGTTTCTTTGACAGTGGCCTTCAGCTCATCTGCATTTTTTGGTATCTTGTTTCTCATTTTCCTTTTGACAATACCACATAGATTCTCTATGGGTTTCAGGTCTGGTGAGTGTGCTGGCCAGTCAAGCACATTCAACTCTATGCCACGCCGAATTGAGGCAGTAATTTAAAGCAAAAGGAGCCCCTACCAAAGTATTGAGTACATGTACAGTAAATTAATGTACTTTCCAGAAGGCCAACAATTCACAAAAATGTTTTTTATTGGTCTTATGAAGTATTTAATTTGTTGAGATAGTGAAGTGGTGGGTTTTGTAAAGTGAGCCAAAATCATCACAATTAAAAGAACCACAGACTTAAACTACTTCAGTCTGGGGGCATTGAATTTATTTAATACCCGAGTTTCACAATTTGAGTTGAATTACGAAAATAAAAGAACTTTTCCACGACATTCTAATTTATTGAGATGCACCTGTATACACGTTATAAGTTACAGCATTAAGAGGTGGGTTGATTCTTATTAAATTAAGACTCAGGGTTGCTTTAAAGGACGAAACTATTTGTCATAAATGTGACACTGGAGACAAAAACCCATTTTGTGAAATTGAGATGTAAGCATCAGCTGAAAGCTGAATAAATAAGCTTTCCATTGATGTTATGGTTGTTAGGATCGGCCATATTTGGAAATCTGGAATGTGAGGGTGCAAAACAATCAAAATATTAAGAAAATCGCATTTAAAGCTGTCCAAATGAAGTTCTTAGCAATGCATAGTACTAATCAAAAATTATGTTTTGATATATTTATGGTAGGAGATTTAGTAAATATCTTCATGGAACATGATCTTTACTTAATATCCTAATGATTTTTGGTATAAACAAAACATACAATGTATTTTTGGCTTTTGCTACAAATATACCTCTGCTACTTATGACTGGTTTTGTGCTGCAGGGTCAGAAATAGAATTCACACAATTTTAGTGTAAATAAAAGCAATAGTGATTTTTCACCTTCAACCGATGTCCCTTTAAGTCGTTAATATGCGATGACGCTGAAGCGGAAGCCCCGCCCACCGACGCAGCTGCGTTCGTGCGTGCGCGCGGCAGCGGAGAAGTCCGTGCGATGAGTGTGGATCCGGATCGCAGACGAGGTTCGGCTGTTCTGCCGCTTCTAGCGCGCTCCGTGGGCGTGGCTGTGTGAGTCTGACAGCGGCTGACGCGGGTTCAGAGATCCGGTGATGCGATGCGGTTCGGTTCCGGTCTCCATGACAACAGAATCAGCGGAGTGAGTAACTTTAATAACACGCGAGACATCAAAGACAGCCGCGCAGATGCTCGAGCTCGATCGGCCGTGTGTTCTGCTGCTGTCCGTGTGTTTGTCCTTCTAGATCCACTTACAGGAAAATCCTATTTCTGTTTCGCTTTGAATGCGGAGGGGTTTCCCCTCATCATCACACATGTGGCCTGTTTCTGTGTGTGTGTGTGTGTGTCATGTGTCCTATCTGTGTGTGTGTGTGTTTGTTTGTGTATGTGTGTGTGTGTGTGTGGTGTGTGTGGGTGTGTGTGGGTGTGTTGGTGTGTGTGTGTGAGTGTGAGTGAGAGTGTGTGTGTGAGAGAGTGTGTGTGTGTGTGTGTGTGTGTGAGAGAGTGTGTGTGTGTGTGTGTGTGTGTGAGTGTGTGTGTGTATTAGTGATTTTTGTGTGTGTGAGTGAGTGTGTGTGTTTGGTGTCTTTTGGCTGTGTGAGAGTGTTGTGTGTGTGTGTGTGTGAGAGAAAGAGTGTGTGTGTGTGTGAGAGAGTGTTTGTGTGTGTGAGAGAGAGAGAGAGTGTGTGGGTGTGTGTGTGAGAGAGTGTGTGTGTGTGAGAGAGTGTGTGTGTGTGTGTGTGGTGTGTGAGAGAGTGAGTGTGTGTGAAAGAGTGAGTGTGTGTGAGAGAGAGTGTGTGTGTGTGTGTGCATGTTAATGTGGTTTATGAGGACACAAATTTGAATAATAACATGGGTATGACATAAGTATTACAACGAGAAGGTGATTTATGATGACATTTTCAGTGTCCCCGTAATTCAAAAGGCTTATAAATCATACAGAATTAGTTTTTTTTATATTGTAAAAATGCAGAAAGTTTCCTGTAGGGGGTAGGTTTAGGGGTAGGTTTGGTGTAGGGCAACAGAATATACGGTCTGTACAGCAGAAAAACAATTACGCCTATGGAGAGTCAATTTCAATCATTTAAGAGTTGCTTTATTGCATGACAAAAAAGTATATTTGATTGCCAAAGCAATTGCAGATGGACTGCT
The DNA here is from genome assembly GCA_018155175.1 of Sinocyclocheilus anophthalmus. Taxonomy (NCBI): domain Eukaryota; kingdom Metazoa; phylum Chordata; class Actinopteri; order Cypriniformes; family Cyprinidae; genus Sinocyclocheilus; species Sinocyclocheilus anophthalmus. Next base: position 125,940 of record JADLZN010001565.1, on the reverse strand, counting down.
TACAAATAGTACACATGTATTAACTGAAAGAAAAATAATAATATAATAATAATATATAAAAAGTATTAAGAATGTAGTGTAAAATTAATTACTAATGTATAAGTATATATACTAGAAATACAATTAAAATAAGGGATTAGACATGTTTACAGAAGCAGAATGTACATCTAAGTAATATAATACAGTAATGTGGCCTAATATAATGTAGCTGTGCTGGAAACATCAGATCAGGGCAGGCTGAGTGTGTTTTCTTCTGTGGTGACAGGCAGACACATATTGAGCAGCAAACACACAGCAGTTCTTCTGTTCTCCTAACAGATACGACACTTTCTCCTGGTCTGAGAGAGTTTGAAATGTCTGATGGATCTGCTGTATTTTATCATAGAACACTGTCCGTATATCTGTGTATTTGGGGCATTCTGTTAGGAAGTGCAGCTCTGTGGAGAGTCCCCATAAACCATAAAAACAAACCTGTGTGTGTGTATGTGTGTGTGTGTGTGTGTGTGTGTGTGTGAGAGAGAGAGAGTGTGTGTGTGTGTGTGTTTCTTGCATTCGTTGTGAAGCTCTTCTTCTCGAGTCTCTGACCGCTGAATGTTTCCAGCTTCACACATGGCTGTGGTTTGACTGAAGTGTCATCAAACTCTCACACAGCAGCAGCAGCAGCAGCACTCCTCAGAGCTCCAGTTCTGTAAGAGTCTGAATGCAGGAGGGTTTCAGATCGACCTGCTTCTGTTCACACTGGATGCGCTGGAGGTGAGTCTGGGTTTTCTGGCTTCAGCGCCATTATTCAGAGTGCTGGATTGGCTGTTTCTGGCGGTTTGTTTTGTTTCCAGAGCAGGAACGGCTCAGAAGTGTTTCTGGAGTTTGTGCAGTTACTTCTGTATCTCCACGAGCAGCTGTGTTCTTCTGCAGATAACAGCACTGAACGCCGCCTGATAACTCGCTCTGCTCTCGTCTGCGTCAGTGTGCCTCCGAGGGACCGCTTGTCATTTTCTTGTGATCAGAAACTTAAGAAAAGTCCATGAGATTCGCCGTTTGACCCTCTTTCTGTTTAAGAACAATAGTAGGATAGTATTTCATACTTGCATTAATTGAATGCTTTCATGAGGATTGCAGCTCATTTCCCTTAAATTCATATCTTGTCCTTCCTCTCTGCAGACTGTGTTTATAGCTGCGTGTGTAAGTCCAGGATTACTTCATTTAGACTCGCACAGACATGAACAAGTGGAGATGAATGACAAACAGCTGTGAACTCGAGATCACCTTTAGATCCACGTCTGATTTCAGAATCAAAGCTGCTCCAGCATCAGCTTGTCTTCATTATAACATGCAACACTGAATCAGATGAGCTTGTGAAATGACTCATTCGGATCAAATGGCGTTCACACATCAGAGCGCACGGAAACCTGCTCCGCTTGTTAACGAGGGCAGGTTCTATCGTTCCTGAACCGCAGAAGAACTCGAGGTGATGAGAGAAGAACTGCTGAAGTGTGTTGCGGATCTGAACGAATCCCAGCGGGTCCAGACGTTTGTATTTATGGGCTCATTTTTTAAATCAAATGGCCGTCTCCTGTTGGAATAACTAGTTTCAGTCTGCAGCTTTAATGGAAACACATCATTAACTCTTCAGGAAAAACCCAAGAGAGCAGTGACTGTCAATCACACACACACACACACACACACACACATGATTAAATCGGGCTAACTTTAATATTATTCACATGCTCTGATGTTTTCATTTCCTCTTTCTGATCAGTTTCGCCACAGAAGCTCAGGAGAGACGCACACGAGTCTATGAATTTCCATACGCTCTGCTGTTGTGCCATCAACTATTTCAAGCCGTGGCTAAATAGCGAGCTGTAATTGTTCAGAGATGGTCTCGTCTTCTTTTCCCACAGTTCAGGATTCTGGCAGTCATATAGCAGAGCGTTCTGTGTTTGTGGACTATAACAACTAAAATCACTGAAGCAAGAAGCCGTCACCAAATGATTGTTCCTGATCAGATCAAATGGAGTCTGTTTTGTTATTGATGGCTCAGTGTTGGCTGGTGTTTGTTAAGTCGTTCATATTCAGACGGAGCGACGCAGCTGTCTGATGGTCTGGGCCCGGTTGCATGAAAGCCCTTATGCTAAGAAATCCCTTAGTTATAAGGTTAAGGAAGCCCTTAGTGAAACTTGGGTTGCAAGAAAAAATCCTTAGGGTCAACTTAAGGAACCTTAAAGGGATCATATGATGCTGCTAAAAAGAACATTATGTTGTGTATTTGGTGTAATGAAATGTGTTTATGCGGTTTAAGGTTAAAAAATTTTTTTTTTTCCACATACTGTACATTATTGTTTATCTCTATGCCCCGCCTTTCTGAAACACAAATTTTTACAAAACTCATCAGTCTGAAAAGCGAGGTGTGCTCTGATTGGCCAGCTATCCAGTGCGTTGTGATTGGCTGAATACCTCAAGCGTGAGACGGAAATGTTACGCCCCTCAGTGAGAGGAGGCCGGGGACTAGAGTGAGAGGAGGCCGGGGACTAGAGTGAGAGGAGGCCGGGGGCTAGAGTGAGAGGAGGCCGGGGACTAGAGTGAGCGAGGCCGGGGGCTAGAGTGGAGGACGGCAGGGGCTAGAGGGAGAGGAGGCGGGGGCTAGAGGAGAGGAGGCCGGGGACTAGAGTGAGAGGAGGCCGGGGACTAGAGTGAGAGGAGGCCGGGGACTAGAGTGAGAGGAGGCCGGGGGCTAGAGTGAGAGGAGGCCGGGGACTAGAGTGAGAGGAGGCCGGGGGCTAGAGTGAGAGGAGGCCGGGGGCTAGAGTGAGAGGAGGCCTGGCGGGCTAGAATGAGCGGAGGCCTGGCGGGCTAGAGTGAGAGGAGGCCTGGCGGGCTAGAGTGAGCGGAGGCAGGGGGCTAGAGTGAGGAACGGCCGGAAAGCTAGAGTGAGCAGAGGCCGGTGGGCTAGAGTGAGGAGGAGGCCGGTGGGCTAGAGTGAGCGGAGGCGGGTGGGCTTGAGTGAGCGGAGGCCGGAGGCTAGAGTGAGAGGAGGCCGGGGGCTAGAGTGAGAGGAGGCCTGGCGGGCTAGAATGAGCGGAGGCCTGGCGGGCTAGAGTGAGAGGAGGCCTGGCGGGCTAGAATGAGCGGAGGCCTGGCGGGCTAGAGTGAGAGGAGGCCTGGCGGGCTAGAGTGAGAGGAGGCCGGGGGGGGTCGGGGGCTCGAGGTGAGCGGAGGCAGGGGGTAGGAGTGAGAGGAGGCCGGGGGGGCTTAGAGGAGAGGAGGCGGGGGATAGAGTGCGAGGAGCCGGGGGGCTGAGTGAGAGGAGGCCGGACTAGCTGAGAGAGGCGGGGGCTGAGGAGAGGAGGCTGGGGGATAGAGTGAGGGAGAGGAGGGCGGGGGCTAGAGTGAGAGGAGGCCGGGGGCTAGAGTGAGAGGAGGCCGGGGGCTAGAGTGAGAGGAGGCCGGCGGGCTAGAGTGAGAGGAGGCCGGCTTGAGTGAGCAGAGGCCGGGGGTAGAGTTGGGGACGGCGGGCTTAGAGTGAGAGGAGGCGGGGGGCTAGAGTGAGCGGGGCCGGGGGTAGAGTGAGCGGAGCGGGGGCTAGAGTGAGAGGATGGGGCCGGGGATTTAGAGTGAGAGGAGGCGGGGACTAGAGTGAGAGGAGCGGGTAGAGTGAGCGGGCGGGGGCTAGAGTGAGAGGAGCGGGGGCTAGAGTGAGAGGGGGGGGAAGGCCGGGGGATAGAGTGAGAGGATGGAGCCGGGGCTAGAGGAGAGGAGGCGGGAATAGAGTGAGAGGAGGCCGGGGGTAGAGTGAGAGGAGGTGGCAGGGGGCTAGGGTGAGGGGAGGCCGGGGGCTAGAGTGAGGGGAGGCCGGGGGCTAGAGTGAGAGGAGGCCGGGGACTAGAGTGAGAGGAGGCCGGGGACTAGAGTGAGAGGAGGCCGGGGGCTAGAGTGAGGGGAGGCCGGGGGCTAGAGTGAGAGGAGGCCGGGGCTAGAGTGAGAGGAGGCCGGGGGATAGGTGAGAGGAGGGCGGGGGCTAGAGGGAGCGGAGGCCGGGGGGCTAGAGTGAGAGGAGGAGGGGCTAGCTGTTGAGAGGAGGCGGGGGATTAGAGTGAGAGGGGCGGGGATAGAGGTGAGAGGAGGCGGGGGCTTAGAGTGAGAGGGAGGCCGGGGGTAGAGTGAGAGGACGGGCCGGGGCTAGACGTGAGCGGAGGCGGGGCTAGTAGACGTGAGAGGAGGCCGGGGCTAGAGGAGAGGAGCGGGGCTAGATGAGAGGGAGGCCGGGGGCTCGAGTGAGCGGATGGCCGGGGATAGAGTGAGCGGAGGCCGGGGGCTAGAGGGAGGGCGGCGGGGGTAGAGGGAGGGGAGGCCGGGGGCTAGAGTGAGAGGAGGCCGGGGGCTAGAGTGAGAGGAGGCCTGGGGCTAGAGTGAGAGGAGGCCGGGGGCTAGAGTGAGAGGAGGCCGGGGACTAGAGACGGACGTTTGGGGGCGGCCTTGAGTGAGCGGAGGCCGGGGCTAGAGTGAGGAACGGACGGAGGGCTAGAGTGAGAAGAGGCGGCGGGCTTGAGAACAGCGCAGCCGGCGGGGTAGAGTGAGCGGAGCGGAACTCTTAAACTTTATAAAGAATATCTCTTTGGATTGAGACTTTAGTCTTTGCACAACTTTACAGATCTTCTTTATGAACCAAGAGCTTGTAAGACTCCAAAGAGAAAGGAACATTTTAAATCGCATCATATGACCCCTTTAATTGTTTAGATTTTTATAATGCATTATCTTGTCGATCCACCTGTTCACATTTACAACTCTGCGTGTTTGCAACGTCAAAACATGGGTTAATTTTCACATTTGGTAAATTTTCCGTCATTGGTCAGCAGAAACAAAGCTGTTTCCTTGGTAACGACTGTACACAAAGCAGCACAGAAACAGCAGCGCTCATGTTTATTTAATGTTTGTCTGTGTTTCAGTTGGTTAGGTTTATATTTCATTATGTTCTGTTTATTGTCATAGATATGTATACATATCTGTTTATTGTGAGATGTAGTAACTATAGTAACCGTGAAACGCTTAGTATAAACACTTGGTTAAGGGTGGACAGTTAGAACGTTTGTTGCAGCGCTCCTAAAGAAATCCCTTACCTCAGGGATTTTGTCCCCCTCAGGGATACCCCTAAGTCAAATTACTTAAAGGGTTAGTTCACCCAAAAATGAAAATTAGACTGTGTTTTACTCACCCCCGAGGCATCCTAGGTGTATATGGCTTTCTTCTTCCAGACAAATCCAGTGGGAGTTATATTAAAAATTGTCTTTAATCTTTCAAGCTGTTTAATGCCACTCAGCGGGTGTTGCATGCTTCAGTCCAAAATAAGTGAAATAAAAAGCGCCAATCCATTAAAAAAAGTGTCTCACACGGCTCGGGGGGGTGGCTGAACAAAGGCCTCCTGTAATTAATCGATGCGTTTTTGTAAGAAAAAATCCATATTCAAAACGTAATCATCACTTCAGTAGCTTGTGCTCACAGTTGTACACGGAAGCAGCTCCAGGAGAATGATGTAAGATGTCGGCGTTGCGCATGCACCAGTCAGAAGTGCGGAACGCGGAACCGCAGCGGAGAGATCAAAACAAAACAACGGTCACTAATTAGGAAGAGACAAAAACAAGGTTTGTAAAGAAGGAATGTGGGGAGATTCGGATATAAGCCAAGAGGAGATGGTTCTCCTGTGTAAATTAAGGAACTTTGCTCCTTTGCTCCTTAAACAAACGCTGGTTTTCACGCGAGAATCACCGGCGCATGCGCCGCGCTGTGAATCAAGTCATCCGACCGGAGCTGCTTCGGTTACAACAGTGAGAACAAGCTACATTGAAGTATTATTAGTTTTGAATATGGATATTTTTCTTCCAAAAATGCTTCGATTCGCTACAGGAGGCCTTTGTTCACCCCCCGGAGCCGTGTGAGACACTTTTTTTTTTATGGATGGGTGCTTTTATTTAACTTCTATTGGACTGATGCATGCAACACCCACTTAGTGCCATTAAACAGCTTGAAAGATCAAAGGCAATCTTTAATATAACTCCGACTGGATTCGTCGGAAAGAACGTCATATACACCTAGGATGCTTCGAGGGTAATTAAAACACAAGCTAATTTTCATTTTTTGGGTGAACTAACCCTTTAAGGACTTTCATGCAACCGGGCCCTGAGCCTCAGCGTTCGTTCGATTTGGTCGTGTTTGTTTGCTGCATTGATTCCCTGGAGTCTCGTTACAGTCGCTGTAAAGCTCCACTGACTTTCAGAAGGTTCATTACCCTACAAATCAGCTGATAACAAGTTTTACTTTAACCGCCATTGTCACTTTACACAAACGCTTATTATAGTGTATCTGTGGTTGTTCAGCTGCACAGGGTGGTGTGTGTGTGTGTGTGTGTGGGTGTGTGTGTTGTGTGTGTGTGTGTTGTGTGTGTTGGTAAATGAGGGGTAAAAAGAAAAAATCAGAAATATTGAAAGGTCTTGTGAGACGAGCAGTAAAACAAGTGGAACACCGTCAGACCCAGTGTTAGGAGTGTAACACATCACAAGTAACGCAAGTTATGTAATCAGATTACTTTTTTCAAGTAACTAATAATGTAACACACTACTTTTTAATTTATAAGAAAATATCTGAGCTACTTTTTCAAAAAAGTAATGCCAATTACTTTGTTTTCCCAGGTATGGTGACAGCTCTACTGTCCACAGACGAGGCTTATTCATTTTTAATGTTTGGTGTGAAAGGGGGCTTTAAAGTTGCCCAAAAGATATGAATTTGTTTGTTTTTTTTTTAATTAAACAACCAAAAGCAAGCCCAGCCCGGGTTGAAAGTAACACAAAAGTGTAGTGCATTTTTCCATAAAAAGTAACTAAGTAACACAATATTGTAATACATGACTTTTAAAAGTAACTTTCCTCAACACTGGTCAGAGCAGCCAATATAACTAATAAAATGTTATACAGAGAGTTGTCCAATGTGTTACATAGAGGGGAACATCCAGAAATGTCAAATCTTCTTCTAAAGCACCTTTAACAGCTCATGGCTGACCCAAAGTGCTGAACGATACACGTCAAGTCAAACACAATCAAAAGACGTCAGATGTCAATTCTGTCGTCATTCAAACCCGTATGACTTTGAAGTGTTTAGCAGGATGTTCATGCCGCTCTTTATCATACAGTAAAGACAGATAGAGATCAGAGCGTCACGCTCCAGAAACACTTTAAAGCGCCTGTGACAGTCATTCAAGCGATTTATGTGCTTCAATCAAAGTCTTCTGGAGTCATATGATTATGTTTAGTCACTGATAATGTTTTCAGTAAATCTTAACTGCATTTACATTCATTTAAAACGCAAACGTCAAGCATGTTTCACCTGGTTGACATAGGGCTGGACGATATGGCCTAAATTTATATCACGATATATTTATTAATTTCGGTCGATATGATATAATTCCGGTATCGATATGAACATTATTTAAAAAAAGCCTCGTAAAAACTGCCAAGAACGCCCACAACAGATGTCTGTGCATACAAACTTATGAAAAATGAATTTGACAAGTCTTGACACCTCATATAAAACCATATAATATTTTAGAAAAAAAAAAAACAGCACAAATAAATTAATATTCACCTTTTATTTGTATTTATCCTTCATACAAACAAATAAATAAACTTATTACTTATATAATTCTTTTCAAAAAAAATGACAAATTCATACGGGATTCAAGTTGAATAGAATTGTGATAATGTTACAACGCTTTGTATTTCAGATAACATCTGATCTTGGATCTTATTCTAAAAGAATCCTGAAATAAAAAAAATGCTTAAACTGTTTTAAATATTCATAATTAGCAAATCGGTATATTACAATGTTTTCTGGATCATGTGACACTGAAGACTGAAGTAATGATGCTGAAACTTCAGCTTTACATCACAGGAATAAATAAAATTTTAAAATACATTGAAATAGTAAACAGTTATTTTAAATTGTAAAAATATTTCAAAATGTTACTGTTTTTGCTGTACTTGGATCAAATAAATGCAGGCTTGGTGAGAGAGAATTAAAGTAATTTAAGCTAGGATACTTAAAAATAATAAAAAAAAAAAACAAAAAAAAACATTAAAAATCTTACTGTCCAAAAATTTTGACTGGTAGTGTAGGCTGATTATTATTATAGCTGGAAACAAATGTGCTTTAGCCGGTATGAAAGGTGCTCTGAGTTTCTGCAGAAAAAAAAAATAAAGAGCTACAACAAAAACATGTTGCTGGAAATGGTTTATTATTGAAAATGCAAACTGATTGACTGCCAGCAGGAGGCGCTGTGAGAGCGGCAGAACTATCGGTTTCTCCGGGTAAACGGCTTCTGTAATCACAGCAGCTCCGCTCATGGACGCTTCTTTATCAGATAAAATGAAAATGCCATCTAAACTTTTCTGAAGACAGTCCTTTCCTTTCAGAGATACATTCATATAAAACACCCGCGCCGTGTTATGATTTTAAAACGTGCAGCGCTCATGTTTATTCAACGAAGTCAAACGCCACGAATAAACCAATGTATGGGAAACACTGGTAATGTGTATCGAAATATCGGAAATGTGTTTAAAAATCATATCACCGTTATTGAAAAAAATTATATCGCGATACATATTGATATTGAATTATTGTCCAGCCCTAGGTTGACATATACTTTTTCTTAAATATTTTCATAGGCAAACACTTTAATGTTGAACATTTGCCTTTCAAACGTCTATTTAATGTTGTTCACAGAAGTAAAGTCATAAGGGTTTAAAAGGACATCAACAGAATTGTATCTTTTTCCCCTGAACTCTTTAATGACATTTACATTTATGCATTTAGCAGATGCTTTTATCCAGAGCGTCTAAAAACTGAGGCTAAGCTGAGATTAAACGCAGGGTTAGAGTTTGCGTTAGTGTAGTATTAGTAGGGTTGCAAAAAGGTGGAAAATTTCCAGTAAATTTCAGAAATATTCCAGAAACTTTGGAAAACTTTCCAGGATTTTTTGGAAAGTTTCCGGAAATGTTCCACCCCTTTGCAACCCTAAGTATTAGTGCTAAAGATCAAATTTAGCATCTTTTCCAATAAAGCAATGTGTGTTTTACAGTAAAGACTGTGTCCGTCTCTCTTCAGGTGAAATATAAATGGCTTTGACAGCGTTTGTTAGCATGGAGCCGTGTGCGAACGCATCCCATGTGAGCGGTGACGGGCCGTCGGAGAAGCAGGCGTGTGGCGCCGCCCTGCAGGTTCATCTGTACAGCTGCAGAGACGAGGCAAGCGCGCTGACGTATCCGCACGGAGAATACGTGGCAGAAGAGCTCTGCATCAGCGCCGCCAAAGAGTGCGGTGAGTCCTGATCCATTAAAGCAAGTACTACTGATTACAGGGACAGTTCTCCCAAAAATGAAAATCACCCCATGAGTTACTCACCCTCAAGCCATCCTAGCTGTATATGACTTTCTTCTTACAGACAAATCCAATCGGAGTTATATTAGAAAATGTCCTGCTCTTCCAAGCTTTATAATGGCAGTGAATGGGTGTTGAGATTTGGAAGCCCAATAAAGTGCATCCATCCATCATAAAAAGTGCCTCGCACGGCTCCGGTGGGTGAATAAATGCCTCCCGTTGCGAATCAATGCATTTGTGTAAGAAACATCTCCATATTTAAAACTTTATAAACAGTAATCTCTAGCTTCTGCTAACTGTCGTACACACGTTCACGAGAGAGAGGCGTTCCAGCGGATGACGTAAGACGTTTTTCTTACACAAACGCATTGATTCGCTACAGGAGACCTTTATTCACTCCCCCGGGTTTATTGGACTTCTATTGGACTATTGATTATTGCCACCCATTCACTGCCATTATAAAGCTTGGAAGAGCCAGGACATTTATTTATATAACTCCGATTGGATTCGTCTTTTCATATTCATATTCATATTTGGGTGAACTATCCTTTTAACAGAATTCACATGTCTATACTTTGTGTGTGTGTGTGTGTGTGTGTGATTGTGTGTGTGTGAGAGCGGGGATTTATGACAGATTATTTATGTCATTACCTAATTGTTCATCAAAAAAAAAAAAAAACTTCCGAGTATGCAGACATTGGCAATCATATTTGATCTCTTCATAAAATATGTTCTAGGTGATTATGTGTAACTGCTGGTATTTTCAGAAAAGCGGATCGCATTCCTCGCATCACCTGCAGTGCGTTTGCAGCAGACGGACACCAGGGCCGTTCTGTGTGTGTTTAGTAGTGAAATCAGAGCGAGACGTCTCCTCATGAGAGGTTAACGGTTAGTAACCGTGGGTTAAGGTGCGTCACATCAGCCAAATTTAGCAGTCCGAAAAGCTCCAGCGTCTGCTGTCAGTAGTGTAGAGACGAAGCGCCGCTGAAACACAAGACACTGTCAAAACAAGCAGCTTTCTGTTGGTCAGTGTGGCAAATTTGTGTGATCAACTTGAACCTGTTGCGAAATCTGCATGAGGAAACCTTTCGCCCCATCAGGGGTGGATCTAGAAAGTTATTTTTAGGGTGGCGTGAGGACTGTGAGGGGTGGCAACACCAAAGCAAACAAGCATTCAATCATCTGCGTAATCTATAGCATATCATCTACACTACAAGCAGCAGTCCTCAGGTCCAAGCACCAATGGCCCATGTGCATGATTAGCGAGCTGACTGAAATTAATCTCGTAATGCGTTTTCTACAGGAAAGTCCAACTGGAATCTGCACTGAAAGTTAGGGTTTGATGAAACAGCTTTCAAAAGAAATCACTGTCTCTTACTGCTTAAACGAGAAGTATATTAGCCCTCTAAACATGTTTACTGTCGTAAGATTGTGAATCGGGATCATTGTATATGTGGTGTAAGTGCAGACTTCTATTCAGCATTTTATATCTAGACAAATTGCATGTCATAGGATGTCAATTTCAAATTAATGTGAAGATATTTGCAGCTCAAAATTATAGAAATTCAGATGAAGTTATGTATAATAATGCTTGCAGTTTAAGTGTTTGTTTTATTATTCATACCACAATAGTAAATAAGTGTTTTATGAAATATGTATAATATTATAATAATGTTATCTTGAAAAAGACATAAAATTGTCTCTTCATTTTAAATGG
>JADLZN010001565.1:82306-112306 GCA_018155175.1 Sinocyclocheilus anophthalmus | reverse complement strand
GTATGTGTGAGTGAGTGTGTGTGTGTGTGTTGTGTGTGTGTGTGTTTGTGTGTGTGGGCGTGTGTGTGTGTGAGTGAGTGAGTGTGACTGACTGAGTGAGTGAGTGAGTGAGTGTGTGTGTTTGAGTGAGAGAGTGAGAGAGTGTGTGAGAGAGAGAAGAGAGAGAGTGTGTGTGAGAGAGAATGTGTGTGCGTGTGTGAGTGAGTGTGGAGTTGAGCTGAGTGAGTGACGTGAGTGTGTATGTGAGTGTGGGGTGTGTGAGTGAGTGAGTGAGGGAGTGTGGGTGTGTGTGAGTGAGTGTGTGAGTGTGAGTGGGTTGTGTGTGAGTGGTGGGTGTGTGTGAGTGGTGTGAGCGAGGCAGTGAGTGACGTGGTGGTGTGTGTGTGTGTGTGTGATGAGTGTGTGAGTGGTGTGAAGTGTGGAGTGGGTGTGTGTGTGTGTGTGTGTTGGTGTGAGGTGAGTGATGTGCTGTGGAGTGAGGGTGTGTGTGGTGTGTGCTTGTGTGTGTGGTGTGTGTGGAGGAGTGTGTGTTGTGAGTGAGGAGTGTGTGTGTGTGTGTTGTTGTGGTGAGGGGTGAGGAGTGATGCAGGGTGTGTGTGTGTGTGTGTGGTGAAGGCGTGAGTGCGGGACGTGATCGTGAGTGTGTGTGTGTGTGACGTGAAGTGGGTGTGTGGGTGTGTGTGGGTGTGTGAGTGAGTGAGGGAGTGTGTGTATGGTGGTGTGTGAGTGAGTGAGGAGTGAGTGTGTGTGTGTGTGAGTGACGTGTGTGATGTGAGGATGTGTGTGTGTGTGGGAGTGAGGAGTGAAGTGTGTGTATGTGTGTGTGAGTGAGTGAGTGTGTATGTGAGTGAGTTAGTGAGGAGTGAGGAGTGAGTGAGTGTGTGTGTGGTGAGTGAGTGAGTGAGTGAGTGATAGAGTGGGTGAGTGAGGGTGTGTGAGTGAGTGAGTGAGAGTGACGTGATGTGATGAGTGTGTGTGTGTGTGGGTTGTGTGTGTGGTGTGTGTGTGTGTGATGTGTGTGTGTGAGGAGTGAGTCGTGTGTGTGCGTGAGTGATGGGTGTGGGTGTGGTGAGTGAGTGAGTCGAGTGTGCCTGTGTGTGTGAGTGTGAGTGTGGAGGTGAGTGTGAGTGATTGTGTGTGTGTGTGTGAGTGAGTGAGGTGTGTGTGTGTAGTGATGATGAGAGTGTGAGTGCGGAGTGGGGTGTGTGTGAGGAGTGGGTGATGAGGTGTGTGAGTGAGTCTGTGAGGGAGTGACGTGAGTGTGTGTGTGAGTGAGTGATGTGTGTGAGTGAGTGAGTGAGTGAAAGTGAGTAAGTGTGTGTGTGTGTGAGTGAGTGAGTGTGTGAGTGAGTGAGTGAGTGAGTGTGTGTGGGTGTGTGTGGGTGAGTGAGTGAGTCTCTCTCTGTGAATGTGAGTGAGTGAGTGAGTGTGTGAGTAAGTGTGTGAGTGAGTGAGTGAGTGTGTGGTGTGTGAGTGAGTGTGTGTGAGTGAGTGTGTGAGTGATGAGTGACGTGGTGACTGGTGTGTTGTGTGTGTGTGAATAGTGATGGGAGTGTGTGTGTGTGGAGTGAGTGAGGTGTGGTGAGGGAGGGATGGTGGAGTGTTGTGTTGTGGGCTGTGCAAGTGATGTGGTGTGTGCTGATCTGTGAGTGAGTGAGTGCGTGTTGTGGCGTGTTGGGGTGTGTGTGTGTGTGTGAGTGAGTGAGGAGTGAGTGTGTGTGTGTGTGAGTGAGCTTGTGTGTGTGAGTGAGTGGAGAGTTGAGTGAGTGAGTGCTGTGTGTGTGAGTGTGCAGTGTGGTGAGTGAGTGATGTGAGGTGAGTGTGTGATGTGTGTAAGTGAGCAGTGCGTGTTGTGAGTGAGTGTGAGTGGTGAGTGGAGTGACGGTGAGGTGGTGGGTGTGTGTGCGAGAGTGAGATGAGTGGTGTGTGTGGGTGTGGTGTGAGGGAGGCTGAGTGAGTGTGTGGCTTGTGAAGTGAGGAGTGGTGTGTGTGTGTGGGGGGTGTGTGAGGAGTGGTGCGAAGTGTTTGGTGTGGGATGGAGTTGATGTGTGAGTGAGGAGTAGAAGTGTGTGTGTGTGTGTGCTGAGTGAGTGGCTGTTCTCAAGAAAGAAAAACACATCTCTTCCATCTTTATTTGACCTCTAACTCTAGCACTTTCTATTTTAATTCTACTTTATCTATTTTTATCTTCTTTTTTTATAAAAAAAAAAAAAAACACTAGCTTTCTATTTTTTCTATTGTATCTACTTGTTTTTCTTTTTGTGTGTGTGTGTGTATAACATATATATATACACACCTTGCTACGTGTACTGTGTTAGACTAACCAAGACTTGTCATGTGCACTTATATATTGTTGCTCTTTTGTTAGTTTTGACTGCTTTTATTGTCCTCATTTCTAAGTCGCTTTGGATATAAGCGTCTGCTAAATGACTAAATGTAAATGTGTGTGTGTGTGTGTGTGCAGGACACACCCTCATTTACTTCCTCTATTCATTCAGTTCCCTCTGAATGCTGCAGCTGACACCCGTCTGTCCTCCTCACACACACACACACACACACAGACTGAGTGGATGAGTTCACAGGTCAAAGGTCACACACAGTCATGATGTTTGCTGTGAATGATTGACAGGTGTCAGTCCCCCTTACTGCAGTCTGTTTGGACTCATGAGAGCGCGAGACCGAGTGTGGCTTCCACCCAATCACATCCTCAAGCTCGAGGCCTCGGCCAATGAGACGCTGCTGTTCAGGATCAGGTGCGTCGTCATGAGGATCAGCTTCAGAACTGATGCACGCTGGGATTGGCAGCCTAATCTTAATCCTCTCCGTCTGCAGGTTTTATTTTCCAGGCTGGTACGGCAGCGGCTCGAGCTCAGCCCGCAGGTACGGCGTCTCCAAGAGTTCAGAGGCACCTGTGCTCGATGACATCACTGCGGCGTACCTGTTTGCTCAGGTGAGGAGGAGCATCGAGAGCCATGAGACTGATGTTTACAGATGATTATGTGTCTGATATCTGACACGCTGAACAGGGTCAAAAATATTTCATCATTGGGTTGTTTTTTTCCACATTGATAGCGGAGTCTTAGACAATACAACAATAACTGTACTGTGAATATTGTTAGAATAATTAGAGATGCACCGATTGCCGTTTTTTGTAAGTGTGACCTGCTGATACCGATTTTGCTGATTCCACTGTCTAAGAACTATAATTGACAGCATATTCAAACAAAAATCTACTTTTTTAATGCAAAACTGTATTTACATAATAAAAGAAATGAGTAAACATTACAATTCCCAGATGTTCTCTCACTTAAACAACAACAAAGTAAAGTGCTCTGTGACTGGAAAGAGCTAGAAATGAGTTGCATTTCCCACTGTGTTTATAAATGGCCATTTTTTCCCTATCCTTAGTAAATATGTCATCTCATATAAATGTACACATCACAGAACTATGGCCCATGTTAAACATCTCCACTAGTTCAGGGTCAAGGTTAGGGTCCTTTAGGGTCAGGGTTCAGCGGGACACAACTATGAATCTTGTTTTTCTCAGTCCAGATTGCTGACGGAGTGTGATTTCAGCATGAGCAGCAACACTTTTCACTGCCACACAGTATTTATTGTGCAAATCTCCATATGAGAGAACAGCGTCTTATCCTGTCTGTCTGTGTCTCAGTGGAGGTCAGATTTTCTGAGCGGCGCGGTCAGCGTTCCCATCAGCCTGGAGTTTCAGGAAGAGTGCTTGGGATTGGCTGTTCTTGATATGATGTGTTTGGCCAAAGAAAAAGCCAAGTCACCTGTTGACATCTACAACCATAACAGGTGCGTTCACCCGAGACCTTTGACCTGCCGCTGCCCGAAGAGGCTGAACTGAACTCTGGTCATCTCCTCTGTGTTCATTTGCAGTTATAAGTCGTTCCTCCCGAAGAACATGCGAGCACACATCCAGAACCAGCACTTTGTGACCCGGAAGAGGATCCGCTTCCGCTTCAGGAAGTTCATCCAGCAGTTCGGAGCGTGTAAAGCCACGCCGCGAGACCTGAAGCTGAAGTACGTGGTCAGTCTGGAGACGCTGCAGGCGGCCTTCTACAGCGAGCAGTTCCTCGTCAGCGAAGCGTCCGCCGGAGACGTCTGCATCCTCGTCAGCGGGAGCCGCGGCATGCGATGGTCCAAAGTAAAAGAGGCCAGAGACCGAGAGGTGCGTTTGAGTTCGGCTTCCTGGTGTTTGATCTTTTGGCAGACACACCTGCACCAGATGTAAAAGTTCAAGCTCAGTTCAAGCTCACTGACTCACAAGTGCACACTTGTGAATCCTCTCATTACTACCAGCAGACTGAGATACTAACGAGAGCGACTCTGACTCTCTTTCTTTCTCCCTGTTCAGGATCCGCAGGTTTACTGTGATTTCTCTGACGTCATCGACATCAGTGTAAAGCAGGGGTCTAAAGACGGATCTGTGGAGAACCGGATCGTCTCCATAAACAGACGGGACGGTCAGACGCTGGTGAGGTTCGGTCGCACTACAGCGTTACAGTCCGTGCTCGGCTCAGATCCGTGTCTGCAGCGTCTCTCTCTGTGTCCCGCAGGAGCTGGAGTTTCATTCTCTGAGTGAGGCGCTGTCCTTCGTGTCTCTGATCGACGGCTACTACAACTCACCACAGACGCTCATCACTACTTGTGTAAGGAGGTGGACCCCCCTAGACTGCTGGAGGCCATGAACAGCTGCACGGGCCAGTGTCGTGAGTCACACCCACACTCACACACACCCCCACACCCACCCACACACACTCACACACACACAAACAAACAAACAAACAAACACACACACACACACTCACTCACACACACTCACTCACACACACACAACCTCACACACACAACTCACTCACTCCACTCACTTCACTCCTCACTCACTCACTCACACACACACACACTCACTCACTCACACACACTCACACACACACTCACTCACACACACACCACACACTCACTCTCTCACACACACACACACACACAAACACAAACAAACACAAACACACACACACACTCACTCACACACACACTCACTCACTCACACACTCACTCACTCACTCACACACCACACACACACACACAACAAACACAAACACACACACACACAAAAAAACACAATCACACAATCCAACGCACACACCCACTCACTCATCACTCACTCACTCACTCAATCACACACACACACACACTCACACGCACGCACGCACGCACGCGCACACACACACACACACACACTCACTCACTCACTCACTCACCCACACACACACACTCACACACTCATACACCACAAAAACACACTCACTCTCTCACACACAGTATTCAGAAATGAACTGTTTTCTCGGGTCAGGACGGAGTTCGCCATCAGCCGCTTGCGCCGATGTGAAAACCACAGGGGCGTTTATATCCTGAGGTGCAGCCCGAAGGATTACGACCGCTACTTCCTGTCCTTCGTCGTTGAGGTGAGTGTGTTTATGTGAATTATATCACAGGCCAGAGTTGATCTCGATTAATCCACAGCAGTAATTAACTCTCTTTACACAATAAAGTGTAAAGTGTGTGTTTTATTGATTGTCTGTGTGTGTGTGTGTTTCAGTTTGAGGGTCAGCTGGAGTTTAAGCACTGTCTGGTCGTTCGCTCTCACTCGGGAGAGTTTGTGCTCAACGGAGCCAAATGCAGCTTCAGCAGTCTGGGTGAATTACTGCAGCACTACCAGAAGGAGGCGCTGCGCTCCGACAGACACGTGTTCCAGTTCAGCCGCCGCTGTCCGCCGCGCAGCAAAGGTCAGACACTCGGAGCAGATGCTCCTGCTGTTAGTGCACCAAGTAGAGTTGATGTCATTAACGAAAACTATGACGAAAATGTTTTGTTGACGAGCTTCTTTCCCATGACTGAAACAAGACGATGACGAGATGACAATAAGGTCAATAAACGATAACTGTGACTATATCAACATTCAGTATCGTTGACAATAAAAGACAAAACTAAAATGTATTTAAAAAAAAATAAAAACTTGATTTTCGTCAAAAAATAGGAGACAAGCTATTATTGCGGACTGCTGTACACGCCTCTGCTACACAAGCTTTCATGTGTGCGGTTGTCAGATATCAAGAGTTTAAATCCCCAAATCAGAGCAGGATACCTTTTCTGCCCGCTGTTTTGCTTAATGTTTGCAATCTGGCAACTTTTCATCACGGAAGCGCTGACGATGATCTGAACAGGACAAGGTTGACTAAATAAGATAATAACTAAAAAGTACATCTGACACTAGGACTAAGACTAATTTAAAAGACTGGCTGGCAAAAGGAACACTAGCACAAAGTGACATGTTTGTGTCTGTAGATAAATCCAATCTGCTGGTGTGCAGGAGCAGCCAAACCTCTGACGCGTGTCTCTCGCCGTCTGAACTCAGACACGTCAACCAGATGATCTTCCACAAGATCCATAAAGAAGATCTGGAGACGGTGAGTCTGAACACACACACACACACACACACACTGCACTCAAACATCATTGATGTTCTCTTATTCAGTGTGAACACATCACGTCAGCTACGGTTCTGAAGATTTGTGTTTCTGACTTTGGACTGAGAGTCTGAACAAGGCTTTTGCATTCACATCATACCGGGATATGAAAGTGTCTCTCAGCATTCAGTCTGATGATGTTACTACAATGTGCTGTTTTCTTGACCTTCATGTGTGTTCAGAGGGAGGGTTTGGGTCAGGGAGCGTTCACGCAGGTCTTCCGCGGCGTCCGGAGGGAGCTCGGAGATTACGGAGAGATCCACAAGATGGACGTGGTGCTGAAAGTTCTGGATAAAACCCACCGCAACTACACTGAGGTACTGTGGGAAAAACCCAAGCGTCTTTGTCTTTCTCTTCATGAGTCTGATCAGCGCGGGGCATCATGGTTTCTCTCTCTGACAGTCGTTCTTCGAGTCAGCGAGCATGATGAGCCAGCTATCCCACAAACACCTGCTGCTCAACTCCGGCGTCTGCGTGTGTGCTGATGAGCGTGAGTACACACACACACACACACACACTCACTCACTCAATCACTCACTCACTCACACACACTCACACACACACACAGAAGTCTGTAAGCGTCTGTGTGTCTTTCAGACATCATGGTGCAGGAGTATGTGCGCTTCGGCTCTCTGGACACGTACCTGAAACGAAACCGCAACACCATCAACATCACCTGGAAGCTGGAGGTGGCTAAGCAGCTAGCGTGGGTGCTACATCACCTGGTGAGCGTCACAGAATCCCGGCACCAGACTAATGAGAGGCCGTGATAATCACTGCGTGTTTCTGATCCGCAGGAGGAGAAGAACCTGATCCACGGAAACGTCTGCGCCAGGAACGTTCTGGTGACCCGAGAAGAAGACCGTAAGACGGGAACGCCTCCGTTCATCAAGCTCAGTGACCCAGGGATCAGCATCACCGTCCAGCCCAGAGAACGTGAGCGAAGCCGTATTCGTGTGGTTTAGAAAACACGTCCAGTCTGAATATCCAGTTAACAGCGCAGAACTCGAGAGCTGACAGAAGTTGTTGTCTTGTGCTCTTCTTTCTGTAGTTCTGGTGGACCGGATCCCGTGGGTTCCTCCAGAGTGCGTGAAGGACAGCAAGAGTCTGAGTTTGGCAGCAGATAAGTGGAGCTTCGGCACCACGCTGTGGGAGATCTACTGCAGCGGAGAACATCCGCTCGCGGCGTACGACGGGTCTAAGGTGCAGCGGCCCCTCCGCGCTTCTGTCTGCGCTGCGTGCCGCTGACTCTAACTGATGCTCTTGTGTGTCGTGCAGAAGCTGCTGTTCTATGAAGACAAGCACCAGCTTCCAGCTCCGAAGTGGACTGAACTGGCCAGCGTGATCAACAGCTGCATGGAGTACGAGCCGCTGCAGCGGCCCTCGTTCAGAGCCATCATCCGAGACCTCAACAGCCTCTTCACGCCAGGTGACGCTCACCACACGCACCGCCGCGCAAACACCATGATACTCCAGCGCTCGCGTGACGCCTGTGTCTCTGTGTTTCTCAGACTACGAGCTGCTGGTGGAGAGCGACACGGTTCCCAGCAGGCATCGGGCGCTGGGTCTCGCCGGAGCGTTCGAGAGCCAGGAACCCACTCAGTTTGAGGCCAGACACCTGATCTTCCTCCAGCTGCTGGGGAAGGTGAGCCACCATCATCATCATCATCAGCGTTAGTGTTTCAGACGTCACTCCGTCTGTGTGTGCCTGCAGGGGAACTTCGGCAGCGTGGAGAAGTGCCGCTACGATCCGCTGCAGGACAACACGGGCGAAGTCGTCGCGGTCAAGAAGCTGCAGCACAGCACGGCTGAACACATGCGAGACTTCGAGCGGGAGATTGAGATCCTGCGCTCGCTGCAGCACGAGAACATCGTCAGATACAAGGGAGTGTGTTACAGCGCAGGTGAGCGTCTGTCTGCACTAGAGCATGCTGGTCCTGAGACACGCCTCTCTCCTGATTCTCTCTCTGTCTGTCTTCAGGTCGTAGGAACCTGCGGCTGGTCATGGAGTTTTTGCCGTTTGGTAGTTTGAGAGATTATCTGTCAAAAAACAAGGAGTGCTTCGACCACACGAAGCTTCTGCTGTACACCTCTCAGATCTGTAAGGTACGGAAAACACCTGTTTCGCACACACATGAAGATTCGTGAGGAACAGCCTGCTGAAGAGCTGAGCGTGACGTGTTTCTGTCTGTGTTTGTTTAGGGCATGGATTACCTGGCGTCCAAGCGCTACGTCCATCGAGATCTGGCCACCAGGAACATTCTGGTGGAGAGTGAGTTTCGTGTGAAGATCGGAGACTTCGGCCTGACTAAAGTTCTTCCTCAGGATAAGGAGTATTACACCGTCCGCGAGCCGGGCGAGAGCCCCATCTTCTGGTGAGGAGATCCGCAAACGTTTGGCTGAAGCTGTGAGACCAGTGGCCAAGGACTGTGTTATATTTCACCCCAAAATCAAGAGACGAACAAGCAATGATATTCTGCATAATGAAAATGAAGCCTTTTTACATGGGACTGTGAAAACATTTCACAATAGTTTCGGGTGAAATGTGACCCGGTTCTTACAAGATTCACTCACAGCAGGGCTCCAGACTCGACCACCGCGTGCCCAACTCATAAACGCGGCCATTTCTGTTGCACACGAGAAACATCAAACGGCAAACGCAACAAAAGCGTAACGAAACCGCGCTTCCCAACTCGGGCTCCGTGCTTGTGCAGAAACAAACGAGTAATATTATTAGTAAGTGCATTTATTAATGTTAAACTATAGTAATTTCAAGATTAAACTAGTCAAGACAAACTTTAGGTTGGCTTGAGAAAGCCTAGCCTGAAAGTTTAAAGCAGTTGTAAAAGTCTGAAGTTTGAAAATTTAGGTAGATTAGATGTTGATAACATGTTTCTAGCATGATTAGCATGTTTTCAACATGATTAGCATGTTACTAGCATATTGCTGGCATGATTAGCATGTTGTTAACATGATTAGCAAGTGACTAGCCTGTTTCTAGCATGATTAGCATGTTGCTAGCATGATTAGCAAGTAACTAGCATGTTGCTAACATGACTACCAAGTGACTAGCATGTTGTTAGCATGTTTCTGATGTAAACGCGGACGGGGCTTTCCTGATAACATTCCGCGATGCCGCCCTCTTTATTTTACTAACTTACTGCATGCTGAAGGTGACCCCGCTGACCTCACCAGAAAAAACTCAACACCACTATCTAGTGGACTATAAAAAAATAGATTTTATTATTCTACCAAATAGTATAATAAAAGATTGATACTTGGCGTCCGTGTATCGATACAGTATTGCCGCGGAAAATATCACAATACTATGCTGTATTGATTTTTTCCCCAGCCCTATTAATAGCATGTTGCTAGTATGTTTCTAGCATGATTAACTTGTCGCTAGATGTAGATAGATAGATAGATAGATAGATAAGAAATATTAAAGTGGAAGCTTGAATGAGTTTAAATGGATTGGAAATAGTACACAGAAGGGAAGCTTGATTGAGTCTAATGGGCTTCAGTGTGTTTAGATTAGAATTTTAACAGCTGCAGTTTGAGAAGTCTTGGCTCATCTGAACATTCCGTCAATGTAAGTCTATTTGGGGGGATTTTATGATTTAATTCTTAATTTTATAAACCATAAGTCGGAGCAGTCTGAAAAGATAAAGCAACTCGGGTCAGATCCGTCTGAAGAGCAGGGCTGAGTTTGGTGGTTCTAGCTTGAAAGCTCTAGGAGGAGATAGGTGTCGAAATTTTGCTCAGAAAAAGAAGAATAAAAAGCTTAAGTAGCAGATCAGTAGGTTGGCTTGAGGATTATCTTTATTTTTAATACCCCCCAGTGCTACCAAATCTGCTTCTGGTGCGCTGCTCTCAGATGTGAGTCCTGAGCCCTGAATCATGCTCATATGTTGATTTCTGAGTTTGATGCAGCGTTATTGATGTGTTTTATGTTAATGATGATGATGTGTGTTGATGAAGGTACGCGCCGGAGTCTCTGACTGAGAGCAAGTTCAGCGTGGCGTCAGACGTCTGGAGTTGCGGAGTCGTTCTCTACGAACTCTTTACATACAGTGACAAAAGCTGCAGTCCTCCAGCTGTAAGTGACCAAGCATCTTCACTGTGTGTCGCTTATTTTCATATCATAGCGTTCAAGTTACCAGAAAGCAACCGTAATCGATGGACAGTCCCAGTAATCACATTAACAGCTTCTGCACTATATAAGACCCAGTGACACACAACTATGACTACAGTAATAATAAGAACGGTCAAACCGTGACAGTAATGCGTGGTGTTTGTGTGTCAGGTGTTTATGGAGCAGATGGGGGAGGACAAGCAGGGCCAGATGATCGTTTATCACCTGATCGATCTGCTGAAGCGCAGCTACCGTCTGCCGGCTCCTGACGGCTGTCCTGCCGAGTTGAAGACCGCGAGACCGCGAGCAAATCATGCGGAGAGCGCAGAGAGTGACCCGTGTGGGTGTGTGTGTGTGTGTCACAGGTTCACGCGTGATGAAGGAGTGCTGGGAGGCAGAGCCGGGCGATCGGCCCACCTTCAAAGATCTCGCTCAGAGAGTCGACGCCATCCAGGACCGCAAGAGCGTCTGACACCAACATCAGAGTCTCGACGCGTTTGACCCAGAGCTGGACTGTGTCCGTCCTCCAGGAATAATGTAAAGTAGGGCTGGGACAATAAATCGATGCATCGTGATTCGTGGATCGATTCTGAGATTTTCGGAATGCATCGTGATTCTCTCCGGAGTGGATTTTGAGATTAGTTTCTAACAGCAGATGGCGCTCTAGGTTAGTTTTTAACCGCACACTCAAATGCTCACGAAGAAGAGCGCTTGTGCTTTCGGCTGAGTCATGTAACTGGTTAAATGTACTTGCACCTCTGCTTTCATGATGCGAGATTAATGTAAACACAGCCCACTGAGAACATCCTTGTAGTTCGCTTCAACCTTTTCGAACTTTATGAATGACTATTTTAGCTTTAAATGGTGCGTGTGTAAGGAACTGGAAGCAAGCAGAATACGGCTGTTTCTAAAGCACGCAGTGCCATCTGCTGTTAAAAACTAAGCTCAGAATCGATTCAAGAGAGAATCGCAATGACTTCGGAAAATCTCAGAATCCTTTCTCGATTCGCGATGCATCGGTTTATTGTCCCAGGCCCAAGACAAACAAAAGCGTGACATTATAAAGACACAAATCTCATAATTCATTGTTTTTTATATTGTCATACAACTAAAGTTAAGATCTGTGATTTGTATTTTCCGCTTTTTCTGCTCAATATAAGAATAGAGCTCATTTTCAGATCAGTTCATATGCATCTCTGTCATTATTTCATGAATGTTCCTCTAAAGGTCAGAAGTGCTTCAGATGAGCTAGTGTTGAGGGCAATCGGTCACTAGACTGAGATCTCCTGCGGTGCCTTTAAACAGCAGGTTTGTGTACAGTAGTAATTATGCTTGAGTTATATGAGTCTCATGTTCGTGTGGGATGTCTGTAGATATTCGTGTGACGTTCAGATCATCAGAGATGTGCAGTGTGTCGCTGTGAGCAGATCCTGAAGAGTGAAACAGTGAAGAGTGATTTATCACCAAAATATGCAAATCGTGTGAAAATCATCATCATCAGCAGCAGCTCCTGATAATCTTCAAACTCATTCCTGGTCATTTCTGTAGTTGGATTTGTGTGTTCTGGTTTGATTTTATATAAAGAGATATAAGATGCATGAGATTCCAGCACAACAGAGAAGAAGAAGAAGAAGAAGAAGAAAAGAAGAAGAAGAAGAAACCTTCTTCCACCGCAGCAGCTGGAGTTGCATCATGTACAAACACTGATTTCTCTTGTTTCCTGCACGGCATGTAAACTTTATTCAGCTTTTACAGAATGAGTGTGAATGCACTAAATGATTGTTTTTATTATTATTATTGCAGTTATTTCTACTATTTTTGTGAGGTGGAGTACACTGCTGTTGAGAGTTTTAAAGATGTTCCAAAGATACAAAAGCAATGTCTACTTTTTTCTATAAGACCAAGTAAAACCATTTTTGCAAATAATAGCGTTTTATTTTTCAGCGTCAGTGTGTGTGTGTGGTGGTATAGAGTGTGGAGCTGTGTGTGTGTGTGGGGTATAGGAATGTTAGTGTGTGTGTGTGTGTGTGTGTATATGACTGTGAGTGTGGGAGTGTGTGTATTGAGGCCAGTGTGTGGTGCGAGAGAGAGTGTGAGAGAGTGTGTGAGTGAGTGTGTTGAGTGAGTGTGTGTGAGTGAGAGAGAGAGTGTGAGTGAGTGAGAGTGTGTGTGTGTGTGTAGATGACTGTGAGGTGTGGTGTGGTGTTTTTTTTGTGGGTATATGAGTGTTGTTGTGTGTGAGGAGAGATTTTTGATAGTGTGTGTGTGTTTGTGTGTGTGAGAGTGAGTGAGTGTGCGAGTGAGTTTTTGTGTGTGTGAGTGAGTGAGAGAGTGTGAGAGTGGTGAGTGAGTGAGGTGTGTGTAGTGTTTATGACTGTGAGGTGTGTGTGTGTGGTGTGTATATACGACTGTGAGTGTGTGTGTGGTGTATATGAGTTGTGTGTGTGTGAGAGAGAGGGTGTGTGAGGGAGAGAGTGTGGATGAGTGAGAGTGGGTGTGATTGAGGAGTGTGTGGTGGTGGAGTGGAGCAGTAGGGAGTGACGTGAGAGAGTGGGTTCGTGTGTGTGTGTGAGAGAGAGTTGGTGTGTTGAGAGAGGTGAGTGAGTGAGAGTGTGTGTGTGTTTGTGTGTTTGTGGGTGTGTGTGTGTGAGAGAGAGTGTGTGTGGTGAGTGAGTGTGTGTGAGTGAGAGAGTGTGTGAGGGAGAGAGTGTGTGTGAGTGAGTGAGAGAGTGTGTGGGGTGTGTGTGTGTGAGAGAGTTCGTGAGTGGATTTGAGAGAGTGTGTGTGTGTGGTAGTGAGAGAGTGTGTGTGTTGTGAGTGCGAGAGTGTGTGTGTGTGTTTGAGTGTGTGTGTTTGTGTTTGTGTGAGAGAGAGAGTGTGAGTGAGTGAGAGGGTGTGTGTGAGAGAGAGAGAGAGAAAGAGAGAGTGTGTGTGTGAGAGAGTGTGTGTGTGGGAGAGAGAGTGTATGAGTGAGAGTGTGTGTGAGTGAGAGATAGTATGTGTGTGAGTGAGTGAGTGAGAGAGAGAGTGGTGAGTGGTGAGTGTGGAGCGGAGAGTGTGTGTGTGTGGGTGTGGTTTGTGTGTGTGTGTGTGTGAGTGGGAGTGAGTGAGAGTGTGTGTGTGTGTGTGGTGTGAGTGAGCGAGTGTGTGTGTGAGAGAGTGTGTGTGTGTGTGTGAGTGTGTGTGTGAGGAGAGTGTGTGTGTGTGTGTGTGAGAAAGAGTGTGTGTGTGAGTGAGTGAGAGAGGGAGAGAGAGAGAGAGTGAGAGAGTGTGTGTGTGAGTGAGAGAGCGTGTGGGTGAGTGAGAGAGCGTGTGTGTGAGTGAGAGAGTGTGTGTTGTGTGTGTGTGTGTGTGTGTGTGTTTTTGAGTGTGTGTGTGTGTGTGAGAGAGTGTGTGTGGGTGAGAGAGTGTGTGTGAGTGAGTGAGTGTTTGTGTGTGTGGTGTGTGTGTGTGTGATGCATGGAGTAGAGAGGTGTATGTGAGTGAGAGGTGTGAGTGTGATTGAGAGGTGTGATAATAAGCAGGTTTAAATTGGAGCGGTAATCAGGCACGCGGTGAGGTGTGTGAATATTCCCTGCGCGGCGGCAGAACAAAACCTGTCTTACCTTTAGAAACGCCATAACTGCAGTAATTTGGACGATGCCACCTACATCCCAGCGTACAATGCATCAGAGTAGTGTTGGGTCGTTATTGAACGATTCGTTCGTTTTGAACGAATCTTTAATGTGACTCGGGAAGAACGAGTCGTCTCGGGGAGTGATTCGTTCAATCGCGCATGCGCAACATCATATAGGTTATGTACTGGAATTAGTCAAGTAGTTCAACTGTTTCGAGTCTTCGTTCTAAGTTGAAAGCACCATAAAACCCAAACCGAAGAAAAGGCCGTGTCAGATAAGAGCGAGGTGAGATAATCATAGATGAAGACCCAGGTAACAATTAATAATCTTTTATGGTCTATAGCAGTTTTGTAGTATTGTAGTGTGATCAACGTTTGGTACGTAGACCTATTAGGGAAGAAACACGTAACTTTTAATTATATTTTGTTTTGAAAATGAACGAAAATGACTCGGAAAAAAAGATTCGTTCATTTTGCTGAACGAGACTCAAAGGTCCGAGTCGGTAAAATGATCCGAACTTCCCATCACCAGAACCTCACGCGGCTCTGCATGGTTTGCTCATTTGAATATTCTAATTTAAGCCTGTTTGCTCATTTGAATATTCTAATTTAAGCCTGTTTGCTCATTTGAATATTCTAATTTAAGCCTGTTCACGTCACTCGCGCCGCATCCGCTTGTGACATTTAATTATTCCATCAAAGTCAAACACCACACATGAACATATAAAAAATAAAATAACTTTTACAAAACTTAATTTCAAGTTGTGTAAACTTAATTTTCAGTGCCGTTAAACTGCTGTCAGCGCCTCCAGTGAGGCTCTCGGTCCTCCGCGAACACCGGGACTCGAACATCTTTTATATTAAACACATCTACAACACCCGTCTCACCCGCAAAGCCCTCTGCATTGCAGGTGATCCCACCCACCCGACACACAGCTTCTTCAGTCTGCTGCCATCAGGGAGGAGACTGCGGAGTCTCCAGGCCAGGACCAGCAGAATGAAGGACAGCTTCATCCATCAGGCTATCAGGAAGCTGAACTCCCTCCCGACCTTGCCCCCCCTCCCCTCTTTTGCACCACTGAACTCTGACCCTCTGACAGACTCTCCCACTCCCCCCTCCCAAATAAACACACACACTGTCACTTTAATCAGTCGAAAGAAGCTCTTTGCACTACAAATCATTGGGTGTGTGTGTATATGTGTGAAGTGTGGTGTGTGTGTGCGTATATGTGTGAGTGTGTGTGTGTGTGTATGTGTGTGAGTGTGTGGGTGTGGGGCCGTGTATATGTTGTGAGTGTGGTGTGTGTGTGTATATGGTGTGAGTGTGTGGTGAATGTGTGAGTGGGTGTGTGTGGGTTATATGTGTGAGTGCTGTGTGTGTGTATGTGGTGTGTATATGGTGTGAGTGTGTTCGTGTGTGTGTGTGTGTGTATATGTGTGATTGTGTGGTGTGTGTGTGTGTGTGTATGTGTGTGTATAGTGTGATGTACGGTGTGTGTGTGTATGTGTGAGTGTGTGTGTGGTAATGGTTGTGGTATAGGTGGGAGTGTGGGGTGTGTGGTCATGGGTGTGGTTAGGTGAGTGTGTGGGTGTGTCTGTGGTGTGTGGTGTGTGTATAGGTGTGTGTTGTGTGTGTGAGGTGTGTTGGTTGTGGCGTGTGTGTGTGGTATGTGTGTGTGGATATTGTGAGTGTGTGTGTGGTGTGTGTGTGGGTGTGGATATGTGTGTGAGTGTGTGAGTGTGTGAGAGATTGTGAGTGTATAGGTGTGATTATGTTGTGTGTGATTGTGTGTGTGATTGTGATTGTGTGAGTGTGTGTGTGTGGTGTGTGTGTGTGTGGTGTGTCTGTTTGTGTGTGTGGGGTGTGTGTGTGTGAGTGAGTGTGTGGGGGTGTGTGTGTGTGTGTTGCTGTCGTGCGGGGCTCGGTTATAAGTGGTTTGTTCTGACAGCAGTCGGTGAGGAGACGCTTCTCTGCAGGCCCCTGAACTCTGGACTCTGCTCCTGTTCGAATGCGTGTTTGTTATACTTAATGTCTTGAAGCTTTGAGCAGTTGAACACTTAAATCAGATCTGATTTAGTTCTGGTAAACATTCACTAGTAACACTTGCTTTTATTAGTTTGGCGATTCTTATGAACAGATTATTAGTCAGTAAATATGAAAGTTGCAATCAAGAAGTTGTTTATTCATGTGGTCATATGAACAGATGTGAAAAAAATGAAGCACTGGGATGATCTAACAGTTCAGTTCTTCATCAGTGAGTCCTTCATCATCATCATCAGCAGCAGCAGCATCAGCATCAGCACAGGAGGCCGATGTCGTTTTTGGTGCAGCCCTGATTGCAGCACATTCCCGCCAGTCCCAGAGAGAGGTTCCGCTTCCGCCGGTCGGGCGCTTCCGGTCTGTCGCTCATCATCACCGGAAGCAGCTCCGGGAGAGACGGCTCTTCATCTGTGTCCCGCGCGGCCTGAAACAGCAGCTCACCTGCGACACACACGAGGAGGACTCTTCATCACACACACACACACACTCACACTGCTCACACACTGACTGCAGCTGAAACACGACTCTGTTACTGTCCTCTTGCGTTATACTGTGTTCCTCTGTAACTCTGTAACGCTGCTCTGACGCGATCAGTACTGTGTAATGCTGCTCTCGGTCAGTACTCTGTAACGCTGCTCTCGGTCAGTACTGTGTAACTCTGTAACGCTGCTCTAACGCGATCAGTACTCTGTAACGCTGCCCTCGGTCAGTACTCTGTAACGCTGCTCTCGGTCAGTACCCTGTAACGCTGCTCTCGGTCAGTACTCTGTAACGCTGCTCTAACGCTGCTCTCGGTCAGTACTCTGTAACGCTGCTCTCGGTCAGTACTCTGTAACTCTGTAACGCTGCTCTCGGTCAGTACTCTGTAACGCTGCTCTCGGTCAGTACTCTGTAACTCTGTAACGCTGCTCTCGGTCAGTACTCTGTAACTCTGTAACGCTGCTCTCGGTCAGTACCCTGTAACGCTGCTCTCGGTCAGTACTCTGTAACTCTTTAACGCTGCTCTCGGTCAGTACTCTGTAACGCTGCTCTCGGTCAGTACTCTGTAACGCTGCTCTAACGCTGCTCTCGGTCAGTACTCTGTAACGCTGCTCTCGGTCAGTACTCTGTAACTCTGTAACGCTGCTCTCGGTCAGTACTCTGTAACGCTGCTCTCGGTCAGTACTCTGTAACTCTTTAACGCTGCTCTCGGTCAGTACTCTGTAACTCTTTAACACTGCTCTCGGTCAGTACTCTGTAACTCTTTAACACTGCTCTCGGTCAGTACTCTGTAACTCTTTAACACTGCTCTCGGTCAGTACTCTGTAACTCTTTAACACTGCTCTCGGTCAGTACTCTGTAACTCTTTAACACTGCTCTCGGTCAGTACTCTGTAACTCTGTAACGCTGCTCTCGGTCAGTACTCTGTAACGCTGCTCTCGGTCAGTACTGTGTAACTCTGTAACGCTGCTCTCGGTCAGTACTCTGTAACTCTGTAATGATGCTCTCGGTCAGTACTCTGTAACGCTGCTCTCGGTCAGTACTCTGTAATGCTGCTCTCGGTCAGTACTCTGTAACGCTGCTCTCGGTCAGTACTCTGTAACTCTTTAACACTGCTCTCGGTCAGTACTCTGTAACTCTTTAACGCTGCTCTCGGTCAGTACTCTGTAACGCTGCTCTCGGTCAGTACTCTGTAACTCTGTAACGCTGCTCTCGGTCAGTACTCTGTAATGCTGCTCTCGGTCAGTACTCTGTAACTCTGTAACGCTGCTCTCGGTCAGTACCCTGTAACGCTGCTCTCGGTCAGTACTCTGTAACTCTTTAACACTGCTCTCGGTCAGTACTCTGTAACTCTTTAACACTGCTCTCGGTCAGTACTCTGTAACTCTTTAACACTGCTCTCGGTCAGTACTCTGTAACTCTTTAACACTGCTCTCGGTCAGTACTCTGTAACTCTTTAACACTGCTCTCGGTCAGTACTCTGTAACTCTTTAACACTGCTCTCGGTCAGTACTCTGTAACTCTTTAACACTGCTCTCGGTCAGTACTCTGTAACTCTTTAACGCTGCTCTCGGTCAGTACTCTGTAACGCTGCTCTCGGTCAGTACTGTGTAACTCTGTAATGCTGCTCTCGGTCAGTACTCTGTAACTCTGTAATGATGCTCTCGGTCAGTACTCTGTAACGCTGCTCTCGGTCAGTACTATGTAACTCTGTAACGCTGCTATCGAGTGTCTCTGTAACTCTGATGTGCTCTCGGTAGTACTCTGTAAACGCTGCTCTCGGGTCACTAATTCTGTTAACGCTCGCTCTCGGTAAGTACTGTGAACTCGTAACGCTTGCTCTCGGTTCAGTAAGTGTTAACTCTGTAACGCTGCTCTCGGTCAGTACTGTGTAACTCTGTAACGCTGCTCTCGGTCAGTACTCTGTAACTCTGTAATGATGCTCTCGGTCAGTACTCTGTAACTCTGTAACGCTGCTCTCGGTCAGTACTCTGTAACGCTGCTCTCGGTCAGTACTGTGTAACTCTGTAACGCTGCTCTCGGTCAGTACTGTGTAACTCTGTAATGCTGCTCTCGGTCAGTACTGTGTAACTCTGCTCTCGGTCAGTACTGTGTAACTCTGTAACGCTGCTCTCGGTCAGTACTCTGTAACGCTGCTCTGACGCGATCAGTACTGTATACAGAGCTACAGATAAAGGGGACTTGAGTTGATATGTAGTCAGTAATATTTCAAAACTGCAAATATACATGAGTAGGCTAATTCCTGACATCCTGACATGTATTATTATTATTATTAGTCTATCCTATTGATTTATTATTAGCTCATTGTCTGGATTCATATTCTTGCGCTTTCACCTGAAATACAGAATGACGAACAAATGAAATTATTTCTGTTGCTAAATGGATATTTTCTTGTAACAAAGATGTTTAAATAAGCCAGGACTTTATGTCGCTTACATTAGCATAATTTATTTATTGTATGGTTCTAAATAAACTAATTGATGAGGATGATGATGATGTGAAGTACACACTGTGCTGGTTCTGTAGGATGCTGTTATTTAAGTATCATTGTGACACTATTATAGTTTTTTAATACTTTAAATTAGTTTTTTATTTGTATTTAATTTTATTTAACGTTTTAGTAATCTGTTTGTGTTTGTCTTTTCCGTTTTAAAAATGTCTATAAAGTTTCTAATAATAAATTAATTTCAAATTCTAATGTAGTACATCATTAAACTAAGCAAAGACATGTTGCTCTGGGTTTACGTTTTAAAAAATATTTTCAGTTAACGTCTATTTTATTTCATGTAAAGATCTTTGTTGAACGGTTTTGGTTTTTGCTGACTAACTCTGTCAGGATGAGGATGAGGATGGTGTAAGTACATCTGATGAAGATGATGTTCTGGTGCTGATGAAGATGATGAAGATGATGTTCTGATGCTGATGAAGATGATGATGCTGATGAAGATGATGAAGAAGATGCTGAAGATGATGATGCTGATGAAGATGATGAAGATGATGTTCTGGTGCTGATGAAGATGATGATGTTGTTCTGGTGCTGATGAAGATGATGAAGATGATGTTCTGGTGCTGATGAAGATGATGTTGCTGATGAAGATGATGAAGATGATGTTCTGGTGCTGATGAAGATGATGTTCTGGTGCTGATGAAGATGATGAAGATGATGCACGTACCGGGGCCCTGCGCACTCCTCCTCCACCGGGAGCCTCCGCAGGTGAAGATCACGGCTCTGATGAACTCGCGGCCGCACAGTTTCACTCCGAATCTCTCGATAAATCCGCTGCGCTCCGCGCTCCACACACACACACACACACCAGCAGAACAGCCGAAAACACGCGAAACATCTTCAGAACGAACATTAACAAGAGTTTATAAGAAAAGACTGCTGAAGTTCCTCGAGCTGCTGGTTTCTGATCATTCGCCATCAGTTCAGAGAGACTTTATACAGACACGGACTGACGTCACTCTCTCGCTTTCACACACACACACACACACACACAAACACTATTTCTTCTCTATCTCCACACCACACACACATCACCCCCCCCCCCACCCCCCAACACTCTCTTTCTCTATCTCTCTCTCTCTCTCACACTCCCTCTCTCTCTCACACTCTCTCACACACACACAAACAAACACACACACTCTCTCACACACTCTCTCACACACACACCACACACACACACACACACACACACACTCTCTCCTTTCTCTCTCTCTCTCTCTCACACTCACACTCACATTCTCTCTCTCTCTCACTCACACACACAGCTTTACATTTGTGAAAAGTAATGGTTTCTCCATAGGTGTAATGGTTTTTATACTGTACCAACCGTATTTCTATTGCCCTACACAAACCCTACCCTAAACACCCATCACAGGAGACTGTCTGCTATTTCAGATTTTCAATACACTCCATTCTGGGTGATTTATAAGCGTTTTGAAAAGTGGGGACCTGGGGTAATGTCCTGAAAAGTCACCTACTCCTTGTAATACCCATGTCATACCTTTGTCATTATACAAATATATCCTCATTTGTCACAAAAACCGTAACACACTCTCTCACACACACAGCTCTCTCTCTCTCTCACACACACTCTCTCTCAATCTCACACACACTTTCTCTCTCACACACACAAACAACACAATCACACACGCTATCTTCAAATCTCTATACACCCACACACACACACTCACACCACTATCTCCAATCTCTCACACCCACACACCAACTCACCGCTCTCTTCAATCTCTCACCCCAACCACACATCACTCTCTCATCTCTCAACCCACACACACCACGCTCTCTCAATCTCAAACACACACCACACACACGCTCTCTCACCGCTCTCTCACACTCACACACTCACACACGCTCTCTCACTCGCTCTCTCAAACAAACCACCACACACACACACACACGCTCTCTCTCAATCTCTCACACACACACACACACACTCAACACTCTCTCTCACTCACACACACACACTCGCACGCTCTCTCTCAACTCTCACACACCACACACACAATCACACACTCTTCAATTCCTAACCACAAACAACACACACGCTCTATCAATCTCACACACACAACCTCACACACGCTCCTCACTCGCGCTCTCACACACAACACACTCACACACGCGCTCTCACTCGCCTCTCTCACACACACACACACTGATTGAAACTCATTATTGAGCTCTTTTATATCCATAACATTATTTTCTAATTCCTGACAGATGCTGACATAGATTATATGAATATTGATTACAACTGATGAATGATGTCACAGGCAAAATGTTTGTAAGATATTTAATGAGAATCGTTATTTCCAAAATATAAATGTCATGTTTCATAATTTGGTCAGAAATTTTACAAAAGAAAATCAACCAATAAAAGATCAAGATAAACAATCAGCTTCATTTTGAAGAATCACATGTGTATAAAATCAGTCCAAATAAAATATTGTGGTTATGTATCACACACACACACACACACACACACTAACTCGGAGAGAATCTTCTACACGTTCGGGAAGAAAAACATTAAAGTCCACTTTAACGATTTATTGTTGAACAAAGATCATGATCACAATAAAAACTGAACACTGTTGGATTCTCCATTATAATAATGAATCAAGATGAAATTACACACAACATCTTTTAATCATATTTAATCTCAACATGCAACATGTTTCTTCCAAAGCAAGATGGAAAAACATTCAACAATTAATTAGGCAGACACCTGAGAATCGACTCATCACATGGTGATCAATGACACCGACAGCAATTTTGGGTGAAATATTGGCTTTGTGTTAGAGCGCTGAGATCGAGAGCTTCTCAGAGGAGCTTCCAGCTTCAGCTAACGGAGGAAACATTGCTGGAGTCGATCTGAGGTGACGTCAGGATTCTCATCTCTCCAGCAGAGACGTCAGATGCGCTTTGGCTCGGCGAGATTTCTCGATGCTCTCAAACGTGGGCATCCCCTGAGGAAGAGCCAGACGCTCGCTCTCAGACACCATGATGCTCTCGGCCTCCTCTGCATCACATCAAACAGCACTTTAACTACATCTGACAGTCACAACGACAGCATTATTCACATTCACCTTTGGGAAATCAAAGCAGGATACTTTTGGAGTAAAGCCGATCAATAATCAATCAGTCATAATAGAGGAAACAAAATGATCATCGGCGGGCGTGAATGACGTAACGTGAGGTCAAAGGTCACGCAGCTGCTTTGAGTCGAGGTCACTGGGCCATTTATTTCTCCTTCAGACATTAATCACTAACAACGTCATAAAGGCTGAAGATGAAACAGTTAGATATGAAATGCATTGATGAGCAGAGGTTTCTGGGTAGTCTGGTTAAGTGTGGTGTTTGTTTGTACCCCTCATGCGGTGCATCAGCGATCCGTAGGCCGCATCCACCTGATACGCCAGGACGAAGCTCAGAGGAACCACAGGAGCCAGCAGAGCCGCTTTCCTCTTTCTGACGGCTCTGTCAACATACAGACACGCTCACAAGCACTCTCACACGCGTGTGGATCTCTGAACATGTGAGCAGATCAGATGCTCGCTCTCAATCATCGTTGATCACTGAATCCAACGCAAAATCAACAAAATGTCGAATTTTTTGGCGATCCTGCATAATTATTAATTTCACCGCAAAAATGTAGGTCTCACAAAACTTATAACTATAATTATCTAACTGAATTACTCCTAATTTGTGACTCTGGAGCACAAAACCAGTCTTAAGTGTCAATATTTTTTAAATTGAGATGTATGCATCTGAAAGCTGGATAAATAATCTTTCCATTGATGTATGGTTTGTTAGGATACAACAATATTTGAAAATCTGGAATCTGAGGGTGCAAAAAAATCTAAATATTGAAGAAAATTGCCTTTAAAGTTGTCCAAAAAAAGTTCTTACGCAATGCATATTACTACTCAAACATTAAGTTTTGATATATTTATGGTAGGAAATGTACTAAATATCTTCATGGAACATGATCTTTACTTAATATCCTAATGATTTTTGGCATAAAAGAGAAATCTATAATTTTGGCTACACTGTTTTGTCGTCCTATTGATAAAATACAGACGACAAAGACGTTCTGCTGTTGACCACAAAAATAAAACGTCCCTATATTAAGCACTGTTTATCTTTGTGTTGCACTTATTTGTCCTGTTGTCATTGGTTTCTTTTCAAAATAAACAACATTTATGCATTTTGTTTCTTATTTTTCATGTATGATAGTTGTGCATCCAAAATAATTTAGAATATGGTAAAAGTGCTATACTAATTATAAAAAAAAAACATAGCAAATTTTTCGCAAATTTCTGGAAATTATCACCACAGAATCCATCATTTTTAGCGCAAAAATGGTGAAATCCTGGAGGGACTGGTACAGAAATAAACTTGTGTCACGCTCACCAGAGATTGGCATACATTACTCTTCTGGATCGTTCTGCATTCGCTCATTCTGTTCATTTTCATTATTTATTTCACAATCAGAGCATTTGAGGACAGGAGTGCGCGATAATGACAAAAGATGCTCTCTCGATATTTTCTGGAATTTTGTCGAAAATGATAATTAGACGATATTTTGCTATAGAGTTTGTTATTGTGCTGATATCTTATCTCTAATTTTGCTGACAGCTGAATCCTGAATTTTTTGATATTCTTCATATTCTGTGCGGTGCTTCGTTTGCAGCAGTAACAGAAATGAACTCTTCCAATAAGTTTAAATTGCTTTTTACCTTTTATGGGCATTTTACCTTTATAAGGCCATTTTTCTATAAGTTAGCATTATGAAATCATCTTTTGTGTCAAATTCTTACATTTAATTAATATATTCAAATAGTAAGACACTATAGGGCTGTTACCAGTCAAGTGAAATCAGTATTTGCAGTGCAGAGGAACAGAATCTGCATCTGAAGTGGCGTTTAGAGTCGTTCACACAGACTGTTTAATGCAGTTCATCTGCAGCTACAAATGTGTTTTGATGTTTTAAAAACCAAACGTTCAATAGTGATATTTGAAATGATTTGTGGGAAAAGACCAGAAAATATACTTTAAATATACACCTAAAATCGCCAGTAGATGGCAGCAAATCACTGCATGAGCGAGTCATTGAGTCATTCATTCAACCGATTCGTGCAAACGCCGGATTGATTCAGTAATGAAACACTGCTGTGCTGTTTTATAAAATCATCACATTTGCAATCCTACTACTGATATTTGGAGAAAAATGTCACCCTTCGTGTGATATTAACTATATCAGATATAAATATAAAAAGACATATAAAAGTCATACGGGGGCATTTTTTTAATTTTGGGGGAATTCTAAATGTGTTTTAATAGACTAAATCACGTAGTGTATGCGTGCACTCTGTGTGTTTCTGTTTGGTCTTTGTGATATACTCAACAACGTCAAATCGCATATCGTTTATACAACAATTACGATATTATCGTAGACGACATATATCGCACACCCCTATTTGAGGATCAATGAAATAAGAACTAGGGTCATTGATGAAACACGAGTCAATGTATGGAAATCATTGTAAGACTATTCTAACAATCACTAAAAATCGCACAGCAATTTAGGTATCAGAAACTCTGTGTGAGGGTATGTGTGTGTGTGTGTGTGTGTGTGGACAGACCCGATGGTGAGACCCAGCGTAGCCAAACCGAAGAAGGAACCGAAGTACTTGAGAAACTCTCTGGACCAGGCGACCTGCATCGCCATCTGACGCTCACGCATCTGATTCTGCATCAGCAGCTGACGCTCCAACTGCAGAAACACAAACACTAACTCTCAGTGCTCAGAGCTTTCTGTATCAGACTGACATGTGTGTGCACTGGTATATAAGGTTTATGAGGACACAAATGTGTATAATGACATGAGTACGACAACATAAACAAGGTTTATAAGGACACTTTCTGTGTGTGTGTGTGTGTGTGTGTGTGTGTGTGTGAGATATATTTGTGAGGTTGTTTTGTTCCGCACCTCCACACACACACACACTCTCTCTCTCTCTCACACAACACACACACACACACACACACTCTCTCTCTCACACACAACACACAGGAACACACACACACTCTCTCTCACACACACACACACACACACACTCTCTCTCTCTCTCTCACACACACACACTCTCTCTCTCACACACACACAGAGATCATTATCTAGTCTTGTGCAAACTTCATATAGCTAAAACTGTAAATTCTACTCCGTGTTACAAGTATGCTAGAACCATCACTTCTACCACAAAAGTCTGCTTTGTAAGTAATCTTCCTGATTTATCTCAATTCCTCAGCATATCCAATACCTCAGAACAACTTGATATAACAAACTATGGACTCTCTCTTTTCTAGCATTTTAGATACGGTTGCTCCTTTACGCTTAAGGAAGATTAAGGAAAACAGTCTGACACAGTGGTATAATGAGCACACTCGCACCCTAAAGAGAGCAGCCCGGAAAATGGAGCACAGCTGGAGGAAAACAAAGCCCCCAGGTATTTTTCAATACAGTGCTAATAACAAAAAGCATAAGTCAAGTAACCTTTATTTATATAGCGCTTTTAAACAATACAGATTGTGTCAAAGCAACTGTACAGCATTAATTAGGAAAATAGTGTTTCAATAATGCAAAGTGACAATAGTAAATACTCATTTTTCAGTCATCATTGAATTCAGTGATGTCATCAACCAGCTCAGTTCATAATATCTTTGCAATCATTTCACGATAACGCGGAAATGACGTGCATCAATAAGCATCAACAGGTGTTCCCAGCAGCCCAGCATTAATTACTTTATGAACTACTTTACTTCCAAGATCGATACTATTAGAGATAAAATTGTAACCATGCAGCCGTCAGCTACAGTAACGCATCAGATAGTGCGCTATAGACCCCCTGAGGAACAATTCCACTCATTCTCTACTATAGGAGAGGAAGAATTGTATAAACTTGTTAAATCATCTAAATCAACAACATGTATTTTAGATCATATACCATCTAATCTACTAAAAGAGGTGCTTCCAGAAGTTATAGATCCTCTTCTGGCTATTATTAATTCATCATGTCAGTAGGATATGTCCCCAAAACCTTCAAACTTGCTGTTATTAAGCCTCTCATCAAAAAACAAAACTTGACCCCAAATAACTAGTTAATTTCAGACCGATCTCAAATCTCCCTTTTCTGTCCAAGATACTAGAAAAGGTAGTATCCTTACAATTATATTCCTTCTTAGAGAAAAAATGGTATCTGTGAGGATTTCCAGTCGGGATTTAGACCGTATCATAGTACTGAAACTGCTATCATCAGAGTTACAAATGACCAGCTCTTATCATCCGATCATGGTTGTATCTCTCTATTAGTACTACTGCATCTTAGCGCTGCGTTCGACACTTTGTTGGCATAATGGAAGTGCATTAGTACATGGTTCAAATCATACTTATCTGACCGCCATTAATTCGTAGCAGTGAATGAAGAGGTATAATTTCGATCACAAGTGCAGTATGGAGTACATCAAGGCTTAGTACTAGGGCCGTTACTTTTCACGCTTTTCATGTTACTCTTGGGAGATATCATCAGGAAACACGCTGTTAGCTTTCACTGTTATTCTGATGACACTCAGCTCCATGTTTCTTCGCAGCCAGGGCCCGCGAACATACCCAATTTGAAACTACCGAATTCATATTCGATATATAAAATGTATGACGAGTAATTTCTTACTGCTAAATTCTGAAAAAAAGAGGTGTTAATTATTGGACCTAAAACTTCCGCATGTAATAACCTAGAACACTGTCTAACATTTGATGGCTGCTCTGTTAATTCTTTGTCATAAGTTAGGAACCTAGGTGTGCTGTTTGATAGCAGTCTTTCCTTTGAAAGCCACATTTCTAGTTTTTGTAAAACTGCATTTTTCCATCTTAAAATTATATCTAAATTACGACCTATTCTCTCGATGTCAAATGCAGAAATGTTAATTCATGCGTTCATGACCTCAAGGTTAGGTTATTGTAATGCTTTATTGGGTGGTTTTTCTGCATGCTTAATAAACATACTCCAGCTGGTCCAAAATTCAGCAGCTAGAGTTCTTACTAGAACCTGGAAGTATGACCATATTAGCCCGTTTCTGTCAACACTGCACTGGCTCCCTATTAAACATCCTATAGATTTTAAAATCTTGCTTATTACTTATAAAGCCCTGAATGGTTTAACACCTCAGTATTTGAACAAGCTCTTATTGCATTATAGTCCTCCACATCCGCTGCTTTCTCAAAACTCTTGCAATTTGATAATACCTAGAATATCATAATCAACTGCGGGCGGCAGATCCTTCTCCTATTTATCGCAAAAACTCTGGAACAATCTACCTAGTGTTGTTCCGGAGGCAGACACACTTTTGTCAGTTTAAATCTAGATTAAAGACCCATCTCTTTTAACCTGGCTTACACATAACACACTAACACATTTCTAATATTCAAATCGTTAAAGAATTTTTAGGCTGCATTAATTAGATCAACCGGAACCGGGAACACTTCTCATAACACCCGATGTACTTGCTACATCACTAGAAGAATGGCATCTACGCTAATATTAGTCTGTTTCTCTCTTATTTCGAGGTCACCGTAGCCACCCAGATCCAGTCTGTATCCAGACCAGATGGTGGATCAGCACCTAGAGATGACCTCTATAGCCCTGAAAGACAGCAGAGACCAGGACAACTAGACGAGCCCCAGATACAGATCCCCTGTAAAGACCTTGTCTCAGACGACCACCTGGACAAGACCACAGGAGCCAGTTGAGTGCTCTGCACAATGTGACTTTGATGCAGCCTGGAATTGAGCTGCTGGTTTGTCTGGTCAGAGGAGAACTGTCCCCCGACTGAGCCTGGTTTCTCCAAGGTTTTTTCTCCATTCTGTCACCGGGGGGGGGGGGGGGGGGGGGGGGGGGGATGGAGTTTTCTGGTTCCTCTGGCACGTGCTTAGTTGGGGACACTTAATGTCCAGTGATATGGTTGAGTTGATTGCACAGATACTATTTAAACTGAACTGAGCTGGATGATGACATCACTGAATTCAATGATCAACTGCATTGAGAGTTTACTATTGTCCTTCTGCAATTATTGACACACTATTTTCCTAATTAATGCTGTTCAGTTGTTTTGACACAATCTGTATTGTTAAAAGCGCTGTTTAAATAAAGGTGACACTCACTTGCACACACTTTCACGCACTACACACTACACACACACACTCTCACACGCTCTCACACACGCTCTCACACACGCACACACACTCTCACTCTCACACAAACTAACTCCCACACACTACCTCACTGCACACAC
Source organism: Sinocyclocheilus anophthalmus (assembly GCA_018155175.1). Taxonomy (NCBI): domain Eukaryota; kingdom Metazoa; phylum Chordata; class Actinopteri; order Cypriniformes; family Cyprinidae; genus Sinocyclocheilus; species Sinocyclocheilus anophthalmus. The sequence continues at coordinate 83,599 of JADLZN010001565.1, read as the reverse complement.
ACTCTCACACGCACACACGCACTCTCTCGCTCACACACACACACACACACACACACGCTCTCTCTCTCTCACACACACACACCACACAACACACCTCTCAACTCGTCTCTCGGTCACACACACACGCAACACACTCCTCTCTCTCGCCCCACACCCACACACACACCACTGCTCTCTCTCCTCTTTCTCTCTACACACAACACACTCTTCTTCTCTCTCACACGAACACACACACACACTTGGACACACGCCACCACCACACACTCTCTCAGCTCCCTCTCAAAAACACACACACACTCTCTCACACACACACCACACACACACACTCTCTCTCTCTCACACACACACACTCTCTCTCTCTCACACACACACAGAGGTGATGGCGTTTTGCTCTGCATGACCAAATGAAACACCATTTGACAGCTCTTATCGGTCACAGACCATATGCAAATGAACACTCATGTAGTTGATTATTCAGCAATCCTCATTAGCATAACTGCATGTGTATGTGGCCTGTTAACATCTCGCATTTCCATCTTTTGTCTCGAGGTCAGACGCACTTCATCAAAACCACTTCCTGTCGGCAAGCGCAAGTTCTCCGACACGACTTTACAAGGAGTTTCTTTAAGCAGCTTTAATTTGATGGTAAAAGCTGGACATTGCTGTGAATCAGACGTGCTGTGACCGATTACAGGTTCCCTGATTTCACACTCGTCAGGTGTTTTAACGATGATGACGATGAAGAAACCTCCTCTGTACAAAATGATGTAAATTGCCAGGAATAAAGTTTGTTAACGAGGTGAAGTCAGCGATAACCCAGCCACCCCCAGGGTCCAATCATTTAGCACCACTCCACTTGACACAAAGGTATTAATTACCTGTAACCAATCAGCTCGTTAAGTGCTAATCAAGCTAATAGTGTGAGTGCGCCGAGGTCTCGTCCATCTCATCTGAGCTGAAAGTTATTTTTAAAACCGCAGCTTTTTCTGCGCGGTTAGGCTGTTCGTCCACACGCAAACACAGCAGCAGGTCACTGAAACCGAATGTTCTTGAAAACGCCTGCCAGGGTGAAGGTTTTCAGAAACTCTGGTTGCAGTGTTATCGTGTAGACAGCGAAACCGGAGTTTTTGGCTTGTGATGTCTTATCTCCGCCTACTGGAGACTTTTTCAGGCTTCTGATTGGCCAACATGGCTTTACGGTTGAGATTATCGCCACCTGCTGGTTTGGCATGCTCTTGACAGTGCTTCATAGCATGCGTTTTCATGTGGACGGAGATGGGTTTTTTTAAATGG
>JADLZN010001565.1:67306-77306 GCA_018155175.1 Sinocyclocheilus anophthalmus | reverse complement strand
GCACTGCAGCACCACAGCGCCCCCTGCTGGCCACAGCATCCTATCTCTTGCTGCGCTGCGCCCTCGGACACCACAGCGCGCCATCTTGCTTTGTCGCACGCACGGTCAGGAGGAGAAAAAGAAAAAAAGGACAAAAAACCACAGCGCCCCCTGCTGGCCACAGCACTGCAGCACCACAGCGCCCCCTGCTGGCCACAGCACTGCAGCACCACAGCGCTCCCTGCTGGCCACAGCACTGCAGCACCACAGCGCCCCCTGCTGGCCACAGCACTGCAGCACCACAGCGCTCCCTGCTGGCCACAGCACTGCAGCACCACAGCGCCCCCTGCTGGCCACAGCACCGCAGCGCCCCCTGCTGGCCACAGCACTGCAGCACCCCCTGCTGGCCACAGCACTGCAGCACCACAGCGCCCCCTGCTGGCCACAGCACTGCAGCACCACAGCGCCCCCTGCTGGCCACAGCACTGCAGCACCACAGCGCCCCCTGCTGGCCACAGCACCACAGCGCCCCCTGCTGGCCACAGCACTGCAGCACCACAGCGCTCCCTGCTGGCCACAGCACTGCAGCACCACAGCGCTCCCTGCTGGCCACAGCACTGCAGCACCACAGCGCTCCCTGCTGGCCACAGCACTGCAGCACCACAGCGCTCCCTGCTGGCCACAGCACTGCAGCACCACAGCGCCCCCTGCTGGCCACAGCACCACAGCGCCCCCTGCTGGCCACAGCACTGCAGCACCACAGCGCTCCCTGCTGGCCACAGCACTGCAGCACCCCCTGCTGGCCACAGCACTGCAGCACCCCCTGCTGGCCACAGCACTGCAGCACCACAGCGCTCCCTGCTGGCCACAGCACTGCAGCACCACAGCGCTCCCTGCTGGCCACAGCACTGCAGCACCACAGCGCCCCCTGCTGGCCACAGCACCACAGCGCCCCCTGCTGGCCACAGCACCGCAGCGCCCCCTGCTGGCCACAGCACTGCAGCACCACAGCGCCCCCTGCTGGCCACAGCACTGCATCTGTCTCTTCATGAACCACAGCATGCAGAGCACTACATGTGTTTATTAGTCGTTTCGCCAATATTACACACAGTGCATCATAAGGAAAACAAATAATAGCAAATGTAAACCATGAAAAGAGAAGTCAACAGAGCTGAAAGAAACACAATCCCTTATTTGTAGTGGTAGAAACCTCGCATAGATATATTCATATTTACATAGTTCATAATTACATGGAGAAGAAACTAAATGTACAATGCTACAAAAAGTATTTACAAATCAATAAACACACACACACACACACACACACACTCAAACCAAATGAAAGGCAAAAGTACAAAGGACAATTCATATTGTACAAAAATTACACAAAAGAAGATACAAAACCAGAGCAGGCGAGTTATAATAAAACCTTCTTTTTTTTCTTAAATATAGTTTTGACAGTGAAAAAGACGAATGGCACCAGATATCTGTGGTACTCAGATCCGAGAGCATTTTCCTGAACAGGCAGTGCTGACCTCACTGGACTGCGACGCTTTCGGAAAGCGCAGAGATCTTTGGCCCTTTTGGTTTTGTCGTCATAAGCACAAGACACGAACACACGTACAAAGACATTAAAACGTAGCAAGCACATGCACACACACACACACTCATACGGTCACATATAAAGGATCTATGGCAGGTCAGCTTTGTGAAGCATGTGCATTCCGTCATGAACGACCGCTGGACTACAGGTCAAACAAAACAAACTCGTTACAATTCATGTTCATTTCTCTTCTTATGTGCAGTTTCACTTTTCATGTTGCTTCTCTCTTCTTCCGATGTCTCCGGACCGCTGAACACCTGGAAACCTTTTGGCATTTCATTCTAATTTCAGAAGCTATGGCTGCATTTCAGAAGTGTGCAGCAACCGGAACAATGCGATGCGGGGCGCTGAAGGGTAAGTTACGTGAATGAGTAGCGATGCTAATAGCACTGAAGACAGCGGAGCACATGTGATCTCTGAGATACTGAAGTCGAGCATCACCGTGAGCGACTGCGCTGTTATACTAGACTCATGTTAGGACTACACACGCTCAGATTTCATCTTACTTTTATCAACAAAGCCACTCGGCATCTCTGAACGTGTGAGAAATTAAAGCATGAAACAGAAGAAGAGAAAGTTTCATCGGCCTGAGCACCACCGCGGTAGTGAAGAGGAAAAACACTGATGGGTGTGACATTCTGATGAACGTGTGCGGTCTCTTCCGGTCACGTGATCAGCCAGGTGACCACACCATCATGTGAAAGAGGACCTACAGCTGACATCAGAAGCAGCGCTAGCGACACCACAGACGAAGCGGGTCTCGGGGATGACTGTAAACTTACAGATCGCCTCTCGGAGAGAGTTTGGCCATCCAGCTGCTTGCTGTACTGACACAACAAGAGCTTGGGGTTCAGAAGAGTCCCTTGGCGATCTTCAGACCTTTCTGCTTCATTCGGGGCAGCGTGGAGCTGGCCACGTGTTTGGTGCGGCCTGCTCTCGGGAAACCTCTCTTCTTCAAGACAAAGTCATAGTTGGCCGTGGAGTTCATGGCGTAAAAAACATTGGCGTTGTCGGGAATCTTCAGCTCTGTGTGGGAACACAATAACAGGGCCTACGTTAAAATCAGGTCACTTTCAATGTCTCCAAACCAAAAATCTGTCAAAATTGAGCTCATCAGCATGTTTTATACCATATTCTGATGACTGACCCTTTTCCTCACTGATTTTCTGAACCAGTTCATAATCCTCGGCTCGCTCGCGGTCCAGGTTGTGTTTGATCATGGCTTTCCTCACGACTGCAGGAGTCTTATCCTGACTGGTGACCTGAAACACACACACACACACACACGCATCCTGATCCAAGTCGCCTGAACTAGAGTTTGCACCAATGGATCGCATGGTAATTAAACTAGTTTTGTTTACTTTTATATGAGAAGCGCTTTTGGTACTGTGTTGGGACTTGATGTAAAATCTGAAACAAAACCACATGAGAGCCTCTGATCTAGATGATCGTCCTGCTCGGTCTCTCCGTTATTTGACATATTCTCACCAGTATGCTCTTGTACATGTTTCCGTTGTCCACGTCCAGGCTGACTCTGATGATGCAGCAGTCGTCCACCTGCTGGTTGTAAAGCGGCAGAGAGAGAGACGAGTAGCTGGACACGCCGGAGACGGAGCGCTTGTGCGAGCGGGACGCTGTGACCGGTGTGGACGACACTGAAGACGAGGAGGCACTGCTGGAGCCAGAACCTGAGCCGAGACCCGACGCGTCCAGAGACGACAGAGACGTGGACTCCCAGAACTGAAGGACAAGACAGACAGAGACTGAGCACGCTTGCAGCTTGAGTTCCCTATGAGTTCAGATTTTAGCAGTGAGAGAAGAATTGATGATTCCAGAGCGGATAAAATCCACAGTCTCAGTGAAAGTAAACCATCACGTGTTGACACATACACACACACACACACACACACCTGGGTCCCGACTGTGACTACGATAGTCGCATTTGCAACAATCAATTCAAGTCTTGTTAGATCTGGTAACAGAGGGGTTTCATCTGAGTTAGTTAATGACATCTCTAGAGCACGTATCAGTGTTTCCTACAGCGCTGTTCAGCATCTTTCTGTCGTGCTGCACTCTGCATGAACACAGTGCTGAACCATCAACAAATGAATCAGTCGAACAGTTTCTAATCAGTCTATAATTCACAAGCAAGTCAACTGTTTGAATAACCAATATGAATACAGTGATAACCAACGTGAAATACAGTGCATTACTTCACTTGATTTAAATCAATACATTGTTGGGAACACTTTCCAGAGCTGAGATTTAGTGGAAACACTGGCACACGCCTTTGCAATGTATAATCAAGCAATTTAGACATTTGTGACCCTGGAGCACAAAACCAGTCATAAGGGTCAGTTTTGTGAAATTGAGATGTATGCATCAGCTGAAAGCTGAATAAATAAGCTCTCCATTGATGTATGGTTTGTTAGGATCGGACAATATCAGAAAATCTGGAATCTGAGGGTGCAAAAAAATCTAAATATTGAGAAAAGCATCTTTAAAGTTGTCAAATTGAAGTTCTTAGCAATGCATATTACTAATCAAACATTACGTTTGGATATATTTACGGTAGGAAATTTACAAAATATCTTCAAGGAACATGATCTTTACTTAATATCCTAATGATTTTTGGCATAAAAAAAAAAAAATCTATAATTTTGACCCATACAATATATATTGTTGGCTATTTGGGGGCGGGGTGACGAAGTCTCCAGCCAGGCTGAGGCTCAACACTGCTTTTGTTCCTTGCAGGTGGAGTGGGCGGGCAGTGGTTGTACTCTAAAGAAAATGTAATTTGGCTTTGTCAATTTAGGAGCTAGCAGCTAGTCATTTGTTTAGTCGGGATCCCTGACACACTCAAGAAAGACAACTAGAGCCCAATCAATTACAGTGGTCTGCAAGCAGCTAACCATCACTAACACACACAAAAACAAAGACACAGCAGAACGCTGACTCAATGAACGCCGGTGGTGATGAACTCCAGAATGGAAGAGAGAAATGAGTGTTTTCCAGACACGGACGGGGAGAGACGGGATGAGGTGAGAGAGATGGAGTACCGTGGGTATCAGGTCTGCCGTAGGGCCGCACTTCCCTAAGGTAGAATTGGAATGTTTTACGAAGGGCGTGGAGGTCTACAGGAAGGAAGTAAAGCTACAGTCACTGACAGACACAGCAGAGCTCCGGAGAGAGAGCACATCACACACCACAGGGCGTTTTCAGACCTGCACATCAACCGCTTTCCCCAAAACAGGGGCGTGACCCGCTGGACTTTCTTCTTGGTTTGGTTTGCTTTGACAAAAAAAAACATTTCAAAGCGTACCAAAATTATGCATTCTAGTAATTCACCTTTTTGGATAAGAGCAATTAGACGACATTTGAGGATTATACATTATGCTCAGCCACATAATTGACACTGCTGCATTTTACAAAACACATTTACATTATGAATTATGATACAGCTTGCTTCGTTGGTCCATTGGGTTGAATTGCCTAAGTGCCAGTCTGTTTTGGAGCGGATCCAAGCATGTTGGCTGTGTTCACATATGCCTAAAGAAACCAAACTATGGGAGAAATACACTAGTCTCCAAAACAAACACTGGCCAGGTGTGAAAACGCCCATCGGTATCTTCAGTACTGCTTTCACCTGGCATTAACATACATCTCAAAGCCTTCTCCTGGAACCGCTTGACATCTCATTTCAAAAATAACCCTCAATGTTTAAGACCCTTCTGTCAGGGCAATGCATTGAGCTGTTGTCTGGGTCAAATGTGATGTGCTACAAACAGCTGGCATCTAGGTATGGAAACAACAGTGAGCGACTGAAGGACATAAGCCCGGTCCTCTGGAGAGACGCTGTGGGATAAACAAGATGTTGATAACTGAACAGCAGTCAGACGATCTCCTCACCTTCCTCTCCAGAGCGTCCGGTGAATCAGAGATGAAGCTGATGTTGACCTCCTCCACGTCAGAGCTGCTGGAACCGGCGGACGTCACGCTGAGAGAGTCGCCGCCGTCGCCTGCCGAGCCGCTCAAACCCGGCGGGAAACGCAGCTGATCGAAGGACTTGGAGTGAGAGCTTCCAGAGCCGCTGCATCCGGCTTCCCCCGAACCCACGGGCTGCCGACTGAGACACAGACACAATAAACACCACCTCCGTAACAAAACATCAGTGGTTACCGTACTCTCATCTCTCAGTGAGCTTGATGTAATGCATTCTGGGATTGCCTTGTCCATTGAAAATACATGTTAAGCTACCTTACATTTTGAGCCTAAACAAGGAGTCTGATCAGGCAGCATAATTCATGATGACTGAAACTGCCACCTAAATAGGTGTAGTAATAGCAGGTGTGTGTATGTGGTGGTCAGCACTCACTCGCTCCATCTCTTCATGATTCCTGAGCTCTTCTTGGCTCTCAGCGTGTTGGAGGCCGATTCAGAGAGCGGCTCGATCTCACACGACTGACTGTAGCTGCAGGAAACCCAGAACAGCATTCAGGAGTGTGAGTGTGTGTGTGTGAGTGTGTGTGTGTGTACACATATTTGTGACAAATGAGGACATAAATTTGTATAATGACAAAGGTATAACTAGTTGTATCAGGGAGGGGAAGTTTTTGACGTTTCAGGACATTACCCCATGTCCCCACTTTCAAAACGCTTATAAATCACACAGAATGAGTGTATTGAAAATCTGAAATAGCACAAAGTCCTCCTGTAAGGGGTAGTTTAGGGGTAGGGTTGGTGTAGGGCAATAGAAAATACGTTTTTTTACAGTATAAAAACCATTACGCCTATTGGATGTCCCCACTTTTCACAAAAACAAACCTGTGTGTGTGAGTGTGTGTGTGTGTGTGTGTGTGCGTGTCTGTGTGTGTGTGTTGGAGATTGTGTGTGTGTGGTGTGTGTGTGAGTGTGCGTGTGCGTGTGTTGTGTGAAGAATGTGTGTGTGTGTGTGTGTGTTTTTTTTTGTGTGTGTGTGTGTGTGGGTGGGAGTGAGTGTGTGTGTGTGAGAGTTGTGGTGTGTGTGTGTGTGTGAGAGAGTGTTAGTGTGTATTTGTGTGATAGTGTGTTGGTGTTGTTTACTTCTGCACATCTACCCATGCGGATGTCCACCTCTCGGCTCACGAGAGTTTCTCCACGCCATAGAGCCCCACTGAACCCACGCCACAACTCCGGAAATTATAATTGTTACACAGCCAGCTGTAACAACTTAATCTGATATGACCTCAACTCCTACAGTAGGATACAGACAGATACAGAGGCAATCAGACGCGGAGGTTCGCGTGTTAGAATCATCGTCAGACTGTTTTCCTTCTGTTCAGCACGTAGACTCCTTCTCGTTCTCGAAGTTGATCATGCCTCCCTGAGATGCAGAAAGAATCGTATTATCTATATTATGGAGTCAAACTAGTGCTGTAAAAGTTCACTTAACGCAGGCAATTCATTTTTCTGTTTAACTCATTCAAAAAATATTTAGAGTAGGGATTTTCAGGATCGATTTTAGAACATTTCTCTGCAATGCAGTGGCTGTTCCAACTGTCCTGAAGCAGCAGCACCGGTCTCCCTCACAGAGACTTGATAGCTGACGTGCGTCAAAAAGGTAAACGGTTGTGACGAAAATATTTTGCGTGTCAGATCGCGTCATATTCAGCACCAAAGTACCCTCATAACCAGCTGCTGGGAGGCTGGTCACAAAGAATTAAAAAGAAAAGAGGAAAATAAAAGGTAACACTTTATTTTTAGGTGTCCTTGTTACACATTTTACATGCACTTACTATTACCATTATTATGCTAATTACAGCAGTAACCCTAACCACACCCTACTATAGTAACCATGTAGGTTCTTCTATTATCGAGTTACTTCAAATGATAATTACACTGTTAACAAGGACCCTTAATAAAGTGTACCAAAATCATAAGTGAAAGTGAATAAATGTTGCTAAGTGTGGTGCCATACTCGGAATTTGGCTCTGCCTTTAACCCATTCAAGTGCCCAACACACAGCAGCTGAACACACACACCACACACACACAGCATTGAACACACTCCACACACGCACACACACGCATTGAACACACTCACACACACACGCAACACCCCACCACACACACAGACATCATTAACCCTCACACACACAACACGCAGTGAACCACAACACACACACACACCCAGCATGACCACACACACACAACACACACACACACAACATACACACACACAACACACACACACACAGACACACACACAGCAGCAGTTGAACACACTCACACCCACATCACACAGCATTGAAAACACACACACACACACACACAGCAGTGAACACACTCACACACACACAGCAGTGAACACACACACCCCCACACACACACAACACACATGAACCCCACTCCCACACACACACACACACACCCCAGCAGTGAACACAACTCACGACACACACACACACACACACACACAGCATGAACCACTCACACACACACACAGCATGACCACACACCACAGACACACACACACACAGCAGGAACATCCCCACCACACACACACACACAGCATTGAACACCTCACACACACACACACACACAGTACACACACACACACACATTGAACACACTCACACAGCACACACATCAGTGAACACACCCCACACCACACAGCAGTGAACACACTCCACACACAACGCAGAGGGTTGAACACACACACACACACACACACACACACAGCATTGAGCACACTCACATCACACACACACGACACACACACAGCCGGAACCACTCACACCACCCACACACCCACACAGCAGTTGAACACACCACCACACACACAGCAGTGAACACACACACAGAGCAGTGAACACACACCCGGAGCAGTGAACACACACAGCGTGAACACACACAAACAGCAGTGAACACACACACACACACACACACATGCATTGAACCACACACACACACACACACACGCAGTGACACTGACCTCACACACACACAGCAGTGAACACACACACACACACACACACACACCACCACCCACAGCGTGAACACACTCACACCCCACCCGCATTGAACCCACAACAGCTGTGAACACACTCACACAAACACAGCAATGAACACACACACACACACACACAACCACACTACACTAGCAGTGAACACACTCCACACACACAAAGCAGTGAACACCACACTCAGCCTTTAACACACTCACACACGTATAAACACACACACACACACACACCGCAAACACACACACACAGTACCCACACACACACACAGCATTGAAACACTCACACATCACACACATCTTTAACGAACACACACACAGCAGTGAACACACACACATGCAGTGAACCACTCACACACACACAGCAGTTGACACACACACACACAGCAGCATTGGAACACCCACACACACCATCACACACAGCAGTGAACACAACACACACACCGTGAACACTCACAACCCACCACAACACACGCAGTGAACACACTCACACATCCCACCAGCAGTGAACCACACTCACACACACGACAGTCAGTGAACACCACACACACACACACAGCCTTGAACAACACACACACACAACACCGCAGTGAACACACTCACCTCACACACGCGTGAACACCACACACACACACACACACATCAGTGAACACACACACACACACACACACACACAGACACGCAGACACACACACACACACACACAGCAGTGACTAGCCTACCCACACACCCACAGTGACACACACAAGCAGTGAACACACGTCCACACACACGCAGTGAACACCACACACACCACACACACCGCGTGACACACACACATCACACAGCAGTGAACCACACACACACACACCACCCACTAGTGAACACACCCACAGGCAGTGAACACCCTCACACACTCACACACACACACACAACATCACACACACACACACACAACATCAAACACACATCACCGCCAAACACAAAGCATGGGCACACTCACAGCCACACACAACATGAACACACACACAGCAGTGAACACACTCAAACCGTGAACACACACCCGGAGCAGTGAACACACACACACAGCGTGAACACACACACACCGTGAACACACTCACACACACACACCAGCAGTGAACACACACACAGCAGTGAACACACACACACACACACACACACACAGCAGCCACACACACACACACACACACAGCAGTGAACACACACACACACACACACAAACAACAGCAGTGAACACATACACACCCAGCACATGCAGTTACACCACACACACACACACACAGTGACCACACACACACCCACACACACCAGACAGCAGTGAAACACATATACGCACAACACACACAGACAGCAGTGAACCACACTCACACACCAACAGCAGTGAACACACACACACACACTGAACACACACCTTGACCA
>JADLZN010001565.1:47306-62306 GCA_018155175.1 Sinocyclocheilus anophthalmus | reverse complement strand
ACAGCACCCACCTCCCACCTCCACCTCTCCTCGCCGATCTCCTGACTCGCATTCTGCACACACACACACACACACACACACACACACACACACACACACACACACACCAACCAACGTTAGTGTGTTTTAGCACTATAATAGACAGACAGGTTGATGAATTCTCTCTTGCAGATGAATTATCTTGTACTAAAACAACTAAAACTAAAATAAAACTGACAAAAACACACAACAGAATTACTAAAATGTTCATGAAAGCCAGAAAAAGACCAGAAAATAAATTCTAACTCAAAATATTAACAAAACCTATAACAGTATTTCAGTTGTACTAAAATAACAGGGGTGTGTAAACACATTTAAACCAGTTCAGGACTCGTATCACACATTAAATCGTTTGTTTTGAACGTGCAGGATTTATATCTGCCTGCCAGCTCCTGAGGCACAGCCTAACGCACACCAAACCAACCAATACACATGACTGCAGATAATGCTGAATTCACATATTCACTACATTAGCTAAAAGATAAACTTATTACACAATCTTTACTATTTATCATATGTATATGTGACGGTATATGTATGTATATATATATCTTGCATTATTACTTGTTCAAATGTTATTTCAATTGCTCTGTTGTTCCAAATTACTTTCTGTTGTATATGTTCTCTATTCCTATGTATGCTTTGGCAATGCAAAATGTGTTTTTGTCATGCCAATAAAGCTGTCTGAATTGAAATGAATTGAACTGAATTGAGAGAGAAAAACTAATTTGACCTCCAAACTAAACTTCATTGTTATTCGGCCCTAAATAGAATCAAGAAACTGGCAAATTACGTATCAATTAAAAAATTAAAAGAAAGAAATTCTTTCAAAATATCGACTCAGTGACCACGACTTAGAAACAGAGAAAGAAAGACGAAAAATCCTGGATACAGAGTGAACAGTGATTATGCAAACAAAACTAAGATCATAAGATTTCAGGGAAAAAACACAGAAATCTAGAAGACAAACATATATTTACTGTAAACACCAGCAGCAGGGCACTGCACGCTATCCGATCAAAATGATTCTAAATAAACCGTGCCATACTATAGCCCTGTATGGCATGAGATCTGGGGCCCAGCGAGTAACAGCCTTCAGAAGCACAGAAACACCTGATAATACATGTAGTCTTCCCACAAATCTAATGATTAAAAAAGAGTTTTAAAGCCCTGGATTCACTTAAACTCTCGTTCTGAAGAACCTCTTCATTTTAAAGCACTAAAAACACAAGTAGAACCATCAGTGTTTATATAAATATATATATATGGATGAATATTATATGTATTTTTGTTTTGCTTGTTTTCATTTGGAAATGTACAATACTTAAGCAATATACAACCCCAGTTGCCTTCATAACGCCATATATGAATCGTGAGAGAGACGCAGAGAGAGAGTGTTAATTTGGCTACAAATGAAATCAATTACATATTTCAAAAAGCAGCATATATAAGTGAATTGAAAAAGAAAGGCAAAAATTTCGCTAAAAACAGCCAAGATGAAATGGTTTGACCTCAGAACTGCAAACATAGAAAACACCTTAGAAATTATCAAAGCCCGATCAGACTGGCTTCCTCCAAATCACAGACGCCTGCCCACATTTACACCCTACACACCCTAATCAATAAACACGTAAAACAGACCAAACAACGGAAAAATATTTGCAAGTGAGACTTGTGAATGTATGTTAGCCATGTGTACCTGTCATTTTGCAAACTGACTTCCCAAGGTATTTGGATTCTGTTTTTGTTGCTTGTCTTGTGGATCCTAATAAAATAATAAAATAATAAAATGTGTGTGTTTTGTGTGAGAGTGTGTGTGTGTGAGAGTGTGCGTGTGTGTGTGAGAGAGAGTGAGAGAGTGTGTCTGTGTGAGAGAGAGTGTGTGTGTGTGTCTGTGTGTGAGAGATGTGTCTGTGTGTGTGTTTGTTTTGGAGTGAGTGTGCGTGAGAGAGGTGTTCATGTGTGGTGTGTGAGTGTGTGTGAGTGTGTGAGTGAGTGTGTGTGTGAGAGTGTGCGTGTGTGAGAGAGAGTGTGCATGTGTGTGTGTGAGTGTGTGTGTGTTGTGTGAGAGAGAGTGTGTGCGTGTGAGAGAGAGAGATTGTGTGTGTGAGAGAGATTGTGTGTGTGTGTGAGTGTGTGGAAATCCGAGTGGGCATGTGTGTGTGGTTGGGTGAGAGAAGAGAGTGTGCGTGGTCTGTGGGGAGAGAGTGTGTGTGTGGTGTCTGTGTGTGAGTTTGCGTGTGTGTGAGTGTGTGTGTGTGAGTGTGGTTGTGTGTGTGTGTGTGAGTTGTGTGTGTGTGAGAGAGTGTGTGCGTGTGAGTGTGTGTCTGTGTGAGAGCGAGTGTGTGAGTGTGAGAGCGAGTGTGTGTGTGTGAGTGTGTGTGTTTGGTGCTGATGTGTGTGTGAGTGTGCGTGTGGATGAGTGTGTGTGTGTAGTGTGTTGTGTGTGGTGAGTGGTCTGTGTGAGATAGAGTGTGTGCGTGTGAGTGTGTGGTCTGTGTGAAGAGAGTGTGGGAGTGTGAGTGGGTGTGTGAGTGGTGGGTGTGTGGTGTGTGTGTCTGTGTTTGAGTGTGCGTTTGTGTGAGTGTGTGTTTTGTGGAGTGTGTGTGTGTGTTTTGAGTGTGGTCTGTTGTGAGAGAGAGTTTGTTAGGTGAGGTTTTGTCCGTGTGGAAGAGAGTGTGTGAGTGTGAGTGTGTGTGTCTGTGTGAGAGAGAGTGTGCGTGTGTGTGTGAGTGAGAGAGAGAGCAGGTGAATGTGTGTTATGTCTGAACTCAGTGTTTATAACTGTCACCACTGACTTCCGAGAAGCATGTATGTGTGTTTCTATGTAAGTTAAAGACTGTTGTATCAAATGTTTCACACACGTTATAATTTGTTACAGTTTAATACTTCTAAGATGTTATACTATTCCATTATATTACTGTGATGTTCATTTACTTATTATTGTTATTATATTATTATTTTGTATCTTTTTGTACATGTATACTAAGCTTTGGCAATATTGTATCATTTACAGTCATGCCAATAAAGCAATTTTTGAATTTAATTTGAATTTGAGAGCGAGAGAGAGAGAGAGTCGTGTTTCAGGAAGCTTCTGTGATTCACAGATCAATAACTGAAACACAAAGACTCACAGAAAACAGTCTCTGTGTGTGTTCATCTCTGCAAACCACAGCAGCACTGCACACTAACCAGTTCACAGCACTAGTCAAGTGATCAGTCTCAGGACCTCTGACCTCTTTAACTCGGATCACTTCTTCAGGGAACAAACTGGATTGGGGTTTCTTCACAATGCTGCAACAAGACAAATAAAACTCAAACCTTACCCAGAGTGCTTTGCACAGAGTAATGCATCTGCAGCGTCACTGTTTTGATGGTTTGAGACGGATTTCAGATGTTTGGTATCGATCCGCACGAAACCAACAGAGAGAGAGACTCTGAGCATCATAATCATGTTATCATCACACACACACCCAGAGAGCAGCACGACTCCACTGCAATGCATGCAGGGAAATACTGACATACAGACATCAGAAACGAGGCTAAAAGTGAAGAACGTTAAGAAAGTATTTGTCTTCTCCTGTAAAATCAGATCAAATCATATCAATATCAACTCTTCATTATATTTATTACAGTAACACCCTATACCTGTGTATATAATCACTGCGAAGCTCTTAATAATGCTGAATAACACACATTTAAATACATGTGCTATGCTTTATTTGTTTATGAATAATCGTAACCACTCTTATACTTACATAATCATGGTTACACCTTTAAAAGTCATGATGTATTTCAAATATCTCTACTGTACCTTGACATAAACATGACGTAATTAATACAATAAAGAGGAGTTATGATATGATTGCAACGACTTTTTACAGCAAAGTGTGTATTACATGGCAAAATTCATTTATGTTTTTTGTAAAAAAAAAATTTATAATACACTCTATTATTATTGTCACTGATGATAAGATAGTGTCTCTATATAAGAGAAGACTAATAACTCTATTCTTCTACCTCCAGGTGAGCAGCGTCCGGATCCAGATGAGTGAGTCGGTTCAGCACCGCAGGACTCGGTCGCTGATCTCGAGTCTCACAGAGTCCCGGGATTGCTCGGAGCGCCAAACAATGGCATCACATGACCGGAACCGAAAGCGAGCCTCACACCCGCCGCCAACACATCGGTACCGAGAAACCCGCCCGAGCCACGCCGCACAGCCGCGACCCGGAGGAGGTGTGTGTGGTGTGTGTGTGTGAGAGAGAGTGTGTGTGTGAGAGAGAGAGTGTGGTGTGTGTGTGTGTGTGAGAGAGAGAGAGAGAGAGAGCTCGGGATCATGATGTCATTTTCAGATCAGAACCACAGAAACAGAACAGAGTAGAATGTCATCCCCTCGGCGAGAGTGAGAGCGAGAGCGAGAGCGAGAGCGAGAGCGAGAGTGGCGGAGCTCAGCGGTCAGAAGATAAACAAACACACAACTAAAGCGTCATTATTCAGTGATTATCATCCAGACAGACGCCACTGTTCCTTTTGATTTCCTCAGCGCTAATAGAGCGGTCACCTCCTTAGGATTAATAAGAATAATGTATGTAAAAGAAACCGAGCGAGCTGGAGGAAACAACCATATGCAGAGAACATCTCGAAAAACAGAAACAGCTACAGAAAAACAGTTGGACTACATGTGGAAGTGAAACCTTCGAAACTCTAAAATAGTTAGTATTGGTACAAACTCTATCAAAAACGAGCTTGGAATTTCATGAAAACTTCCGTCGCACATCTGGTGTGATTAAAAGAGCAAACGGAGTCCAGGAGGACGATAAAGCTGCAAATCACACCCACCACACCACCACACACTAACACACACCCAACACAGACACACACTCACACCACACACGAACACACCCACACTCACACACAGGGACAAACCCACCCACAGACACACTCTCACACTCTCACACAGACACACACTCATCACACACACTCACTCACACTCTCACAAACACAAACTCGCTCACACACACTCACTCTCTCACACAAACACACACACACACAAACAGACACACAAACACAAACAGACACACACACACAAACACACACGAACACACCTCTTCACACACCACACCACACCACACACAACAATCACACAGACACACACTCACACACACACTCACACAAACACACACAACAGATCTACACACAGAAACACACACACACACAGACCACACACACACTCACACACACTTCTCACACACCCCCACACACACTCCACTCACACACAACTCAAACCACCACAAACACACACACAGACTCACAACAGCACACACACACACAGACCACACCCTCAAACAGACACACACCACCACCCCACACCCACACACACACACACACAGACACACACACTCCCACACACACACACAAACACACACAGACACACACAAAGACACCACACAGACACACACACCACAAGACCACACCACCCACAGAACACACACTCACAACACACACTCACCAGACACAACACTCCACAGCTCACACACCACTCACACACACACTCACACACACACACACACAGAATAACACACCAGACACACACACACACACACAGACACACAACACAAACTACACAACATCACACACACACACACACACTCTCACACACACACACACACACAACAGACCACACACACACACACACACAACACAAAAACACACACACACACACACACAGACACAACACACACAGACTCACACACAGACACACACACTCTCACACACACACACTACACACACACACACCACAAAACCACAACACAAGACTAACACACACACACAGGACACCACACTCACACACACACTACACAGACACACAATCACACAACCTCACACAGACACACATCACACAACACAAGCACACACACACACACATACACACAACCTGAGACACAACACACACACAACACACACACCACACACACACCACACACAAACACACAAACACACACAAACACACAACACACACACACACACACACACTCTCACAGACACACACTCTCACACACCACACACCCACACACACACCCACACTCACACACAAACAAGACACACAACCACACGCACACACACACACACACCCACACTCACACACACACACACACAAAAAAAAAAAAAAAACACACACACACACACACTCACACACAGGACACACACACAGAACACACACACCACACACACCTCTCACAACCAACACACACACACACTCCACACACAACAGACACACCACACAGACACACCACACAGACCCACTCTCACACACACAGACACCACATCACACACACACAAACAAAGACACACTCTCACACACCACAGACACAAAGACACACTCGCACACACACAGACACACTCTCACACACACACAGACACACACACACACACACACACACACACACACACACACACACACACACACACACTCACACACACACACACACACACACACACACACACACACCACAGACACACACAGACACACACCCACCCACCACACACACACACACAGACACACACACAGACACAGACACACACACACTCACACACACACACACAGACACACACACACACACACACACACACACACACACACACACACACACACACACACACACACACACACACACACAAACAAACAAAAACAAACACACACAGACACACACACACTCACACACACACACTCACACACACACGCACGCACACACACACAGACACACACACACACACACACACACAGACACACACACACACAAACACACACACAAAAACACACACACACACACACACACACACTCACACAGACACACACTCACACACATCAGACAGCAGACAGGACAAATATAAGAGCATCACACACTTACAACAATACAACCAACAATAAAGATTTGATGTGATTGTATTCTCTCAGGCGTGTCTGATGCACGAGATCCTTCTGGAGTAACTGAGCCAAACAAACTGAAACAAGAATAATGAGATGAAATATGATCAAAGTCATGTCATTCATTTAGGGTGTGACTGCAAGATGTGTTACACACTGTACACACACTCCACTGCAGCTCACAGGAAACAGACGTGACACGACCTTTGACCTGAATACACACACACACAGTGTGCCGGTGCTGTATTACCCAGAATGCATTAGAACAGCTGATTTCACACTGGCAGGATGAACTCATGACTGCGTACAGAATGGTCAAAAACATCCTCTTGAATACAAACAGTTTCCATCACCCTGTTTTTATGCGCATTTTGAAGTATCGCATCAGAAACGAGAAAGTTTTTATGCTCACTTGAAGTGGTTTTTGACTTGTGCGAAAAAGGGTTCCATGCAGATGGAAATGCATTTTGTGAATAAATTCCTCCATGCTAATCAAAAAAAGTTGTGACTTTGCGTTACAACCCGACTAACCAGCAGACGGCTCTCGTCACACAGCATCTGAAACGCTCAAAGTATTTCTGTAGAATTGCCTCCCAGAACGGTCTTACGTTTATCAGTGTTCAGCAGGAAAAATGCAGGCATTTCTATTCGCAGTTTTCACGTGACGTCACACTCGTTTAGAAACACCATCCTAGAGGACAAGACATGGGTTTGGGTTTGTCCTAAGTGTACAAAAAGCACTAAGACGGTCATATTAAAAGATTTAATACACAGTGCAGATTTGGCAACAGGTTCAGATGTTCGTGTGAATTTAAAGGAAAGATGCTTGTTTTGAAAGTGATTTCTGTGTCAGAGGGGCTTCACACGTCACTATACTACTGATAATAAACCTTTCTTCCCCACATTTCACTAATGTGACTCCTTTAGGGTTAGAAGGGTTAACCATTACTGTGAAGGCCTGAGGATCTAGATTATTCCAGATCCACCAGAGGAGCACGAGAGCATGCTTTAACCCGGTCAAGATGCTTTGATCATGAAGACCTGTAGAAATAAGAGGATCTCTGTGTGACAGCGCCACCTGCTGCTCTAAAGACGCACACAATCATATATCATACACGTGTCGCTCTGATGAGACGCTTTAGTTCAGAGCCGAGGCAGACGACGGTAATCCAGACCTAAAACCTCGGATTCTTCGTGGTTGTGTGTGTGTGTGTGTGTTTAACGGGTCAGTTAACCAGTACTGAAGACGTTTATCTGTATGAGACTCTACGGAGAACTGCAGATAGAGGCAGCTGTTCTGGCTGCAGACCATCAGTGGATTGTGGTGAAGGAGCCTGATGGGGCCCGAAACTGGAGAACCCAGAAACCCAGAAACATACTATTACAGTAGTATATTACTTTTTGCTTTAACGCAGTAATATAACGCATTACTAATAAAATTTGGGTAATATTATTACTCGTAACAATCTCAAGAACGCAAGTTACAACAACATATTTTAAAATTAAGTGATGAATTTACTAACACCGCAAAACAGCACCAGAGAAAAAATTCCGCAGGTAAAATAGTTAGTCTATCTTCTGTTGCTGGAAATAGATGGTTGAGATGACTGCAGAGACGGATTCTACATTTGTGAGATGGACACACTGCTGTTATTTTCAGTTCATCGGAGAAGAGGATAAGAATGCTTAGCAATATGTGCGACACCAAACCCTCAACATGGAGAAATAGCCGGAGTAAAACCTGGAAACACCTGGACTGGTGCCATACACTGAGATGTCGGAGAAGAGGGAAAACTACGGAGGACACGAGCGCAGAAACGCAAACAAATAACAAAATCTGTTTTTATAAACATAGTTAAATATAAAAGGATGAATATGCGAAATATTGAATTTAGCCTAATTAAAGATGACACAAAAAAGAAAGGAAGAAAGAGGTTGCAGGCTATTGTGTGGCGCAGCGCTATGCGAAGTCCACGGAAAGGAAACGGACGACCCGAAACAAAGTAAAAACACTGCAGTCTCGAAGATGATCTGTTGACCAACGATGACGGAGTATGTTTTGTCTGTTTTCTGTGCGATCGCCGGCTCGGAGCCTCACACAACACACACACACAACACAGCATTGCAACCGTGCGACGTCATTATCATAATAAAATAGTCAACCAAATATATAGATACACTGGCTAATTTAAATAGTGCGTACTGCGCACAATCCGTGCCGTTCAGTCTGAGCTCGGGCCAAACACACATTTGCTTATGTGACGAGGATGTTTTTAAGTGCGTTAAGTAAGCCTGGTTTACATAATAAAAAGCCTAATAGTTTAGCATTCAAATTCATCGCAAATATGGACACATTTAATTGAATTAATGCCGAATGAGAGAGGTAGGCTACACAATAACGCCGTTTGCTTTCAGTTTCGCATTGAAATAGCCTATTCGTTTTGGCTCGTTTAGCAAAATATATTTTTCATTTATTATATTCTCAACGGATTGTAGATATGAGCAGCAATAAACTCATTTGGCAATTTATAATACTTATGTGGATTTTGTGAAAGTAACTCAAAACGTAGGTGTAACGCATTACATTCCAGAGACAGTAATATGGTAAGTAACTAATACTTTCAAAAAAGACAGAACTAGTAATATATAATGTATTACATTTTGGAAGTAACTTGCCCAACACTGGTGAGAGTCCTCTCTGCTACAGGACACACACACTTCAGCTTTAGAATGAACATACACACTCTCACACACACACACTCTCTCTCTCTCTCACACACACACACACACAAACACACAAACACACAAACAAACACACACACACACACTCTCTCTCTAACACACACACTCTCTCTCTCTCTCTCTCTCTCACACACACACACTCACACTCTCTCTCTTTCTGTCTCACACACACACACACACACGGTCCCTGAGGGGTCACACACTTCCTGTGTCAGATTTCACTCTGCCTGACACAAATACAGTGATTCTGAACCCCAAACCAGACAGCAGGAGCACATCAACGCTTCTCTGGATCACGAGGAGGAGAAAACAACAACCGTGTAGGTTCTTCTTCCACACGGAGGGGCTTTCTCAGATAATCAATGTTCACACACACACACCAGCTGGTGATGCAAACATGGAGTCTCGTTCATGAAACACAAGCAGAAATAATGGTTTCGTAAATGTGCTTGTACTTTCAGAAAACACTTGCAGCTCTTCCAAACACACGTAATGGTGCGTAAAACAGCTAAATGTTTTGTGTTCTCTTAGCCAAACTAACAAAACTGCACTTACCACAATAATACATCAAATTAATTAGTGAACCAATTAGTTAAATGAGAAATATTTTATTGATAAGCAAAAATGACTGAAGGTGCCTATTGTGATTTCCTTTTTAATACATTGTAGATTATAATAATAATAATAATAATAACTGTAACACTGATTGGAATTCATGCAGACGTTTTAATCAGATCTGCGGTTAACGAAGCGTTTGTTTAAGCTCATACATGTATGAAGGTTTCATGAATGAGGCCCATGATCGAGTCTGAATACGTCCAGATTCCCAAAACTAATGAAAACAATCCCAACTGAATCAGACACACTGAACTCCACCTGTAATAAATGAAAAACTCATTTACTGAGCCACGAGCTTTATTCTTCTGATGAACACAAAAGAAGAATGTCGGTAACCAAACAGCCATTGACTTCCATAGCACAGAAAAGAATATCACGTAAGTCAATGGCTACCGTCGACTGTTCTGTTACAAACTCTTCAAAACATCTTCTTTTGTGTTCAACAGAAGCAAGAAACTCATACAGGGTTGGAACAACATGCGGAAGAGTAAATGATGACAGAATATTCATTTTTAGGTGAACTATCTGTTTAATATCACATAAGAAGCATCAGGAGCAACATTATGAGTACTTTCCTGTTTCTGTCTTTGTCTGCATGTCTTACAAACATCATTAATACATAATGATAATAATTAAATCGAATCAGTGAAATAATTCAAAAGAAGTCGAACCATTCTGGCCGTGTATACCGAGATGAATAAATGAATCAAATGACTCAAAAGAAGTCGAATCAACAAAGCGGTGCGCACTGACAGAGATTCATTAGCCCCTTTCACACAGTAATGCCAGTAAAATGCTGTAAAACTACCGGAACAACTTTTGCACATTCGTTTCAAAATACCGGTAAATTCTGTGGCATCATTAACCAGAAATGAGCTCCAAGCGGCTGCGCGTGCCGGTGATGTGTTAGTAATGGAGGAGTGTTTTTAGTTGATGTTTTCATTTTGTGTCAAACGTTCACATTCATGCAGCTGTTTTTGGCCCAGAGACACTGCATTAGACGACTTCAAACCCAACTACACAGCGCGGTGTAAATCGTCTTACGTCAGCTCGTACGCACTCATACCATTCATCTTCATTCTGCACTCACACTAGGGCTGAAATCACTGGTCGACATTATCGACAATAAAAAACTGTCGACAAATATTTTGGTGGTCGAATAGTCGTTTGATCTCATATGAGCTAATGTAAGAGCCTGCAGTACCGCGGTTTGACCAGTGTGGCGCTGTAGCACAAGACCGTAATCGAGCTCTCCCAGATGATGAAATTCAAGAGAAGACGACCGACTCCGCAGCCGAACCCGACGCTGATGAAAGCAGTTTTTAAATGAATATGTAAATATATGCTGCAGCTTTCCTCTCAATAATGAAATAAACACACAACAGAAATGAGAGAACAGCAGTTAAGAAAGCATCTGATCACAGCGATGTGGATACGCTGTCCAGTGCGGAGCGAGCTAATGACAGAATCTTTTTATTAGTGAATGCAAAAATAAATAAATGAATTCAAATTAAAAAAGTGATAGTTTGGTTTGCACAGATTAAAGCTTGATCTAGCTCAGGACTGTTTTGATCACTAGAACAAGAGCTAATGTTGAGAATAAAATAATGTATCGAAAATAAAATGTCCATATGTGACTTACAGAAGGAAACATTAGGCAGAAATTAAAGGCAGCTAATTAGGCTGAATGGTGAATGAGAAAGTCTCTGTCATCTAATTTTGTGTGCTAAATATATTGATTTGTATTGTAAAAAATATTTGTATTAATTGTACAATAGTTTGATATTCACTTCAAAGCTGAAGTGACTACTTTGTTTTATTTATTAGTTAGAATATGTGTAGCTTAGTATTTTAACTAATTATAAAAGCCGATAATAGAACAAAGCCTACTGATTTATGAGTCGATTCATCGTTGTAACAATCGTTGGATTAATCGATTATCAAAATAATGGTTTGTTGCAGCCCCAGTTCACACACAGCCTCTTACTGGTAATTAGCTGGTAACATTATAACGAATTAACCGGTATTATTGAAAAGGTTCTGTTCACACGTGTGAAAGGGGCTACTGACTGATCTATTCTGAATCAGACAGTGATCGCATACACACACGAGACGGTCAGACATGAACCGACCCAAAAAAGTACTGTGGTAATACCATGTTTTTGGACCTGTACATCATTTAGTATTCCTGTATCCGCCGTAGAGCGGTGTGTGTGTGTGATGTGTGTGGGTGTGGGGTGGGTGTGTGAGAGTGCCGTGAGTTGTGTTGTGTGTGGGTGTGCGAGAGAGTGACTGTGTGTGTGTGTGGTGTGTGTGACGAGAGAGTGAGTGTGTGTGTGTGTGTGTGTGTGAGAGAGAGTGAGTGTGTGTGCGTGTGTGAGAGAGTGTGTGTGTGTGAGAGAGAGTGAGTGTGTGTGTGTGTTTGTGTGTGTGGAGAGAGAGAGAGTGTGTGTGTTGTGGGTGTTGTGTGAGAGAGACTGTGAGTGAGTGATGTGTGGTGTGGTGTGTGTGAATGTGAGTGTGAGAGTGTGTGTGTGAGTGGTGTCTGTGCGAGTGTGTGTGAGTGAGTGAGGGGTGTGTTGTTGAGATGTGTGTGTGTGGTGTGGTGCGTGCGTGTGTGAGGGGAGTGTTTGTGTGTGAGGTGAGTGTGTGAGTGAGTGTGTGTGTGAGTGCGTTGTGTGAGTGAGTGTGTGTGTGTGAGTGAGTGAGTGTGTGTGTGTGTGTGAGAGTGTGTGTGTGTGTGTGTGTGTGTGTGAGTGTGAGAGTGTGTGACGCCGCGAGGCCCATGTATCTGTGTGATGTGAGTGTGTGAGTGGGTTGACGTGAGGTGTGGTGTGTTTGTGTGTGTGTGTGGTGTGTGTGGTGGGTGTGTGTGTGTGGGGAGTGGGAGGGGGGTGTGTGGAGTGGTGTGTGAGTGAGTGTGGTGATAAGACAGTGTGTGTGAGGGTGAGTGAGTGAGTGCGTGAGTGTGTTGTGTGTGCGGTGTGTGTTGTGTGTGGGAGTGCGTGTGTGAGTGAGTGTGTTGTGAAAGTGCTGTGTGTGAGCTGTGTGTGAAGTGGTGTGTGAGGTGTGTGTGACGTGACGTGAGTGAGGCTGTGTGGGTGTGTGTCTGTGTGTGTGTGTGTGCGCGAGTGTGTTGTGTGCGCGAGTGTGTTGTGTTGTGTGCGTGAGTGAGTGTGTGTGTGTGTGAGTGAGTGAGTGAGATACCTGTGTCTCCAGCATCATCATCTTCATCATCGGGGTTCAGGGCAGATGAACACCCCTCTCTCATGAGGGGCACACTGATCCGAATCCTCCATCTCCGAACCTTTCTTTGATGACAGCGAGACACACAATAATCCGGCTTCAGTGATCGACAATCCAGTTTATATAAACCACCATAACCGCAAACCAGTGGCTGGGAGGAATAAATCAGGACACGGGAAATAAATCCATCATCACAAACAAAATCATGACATTAAATCGGATTCAAAATGGAGGCGATGCTGAAGATCACTCAGCGCATAAACGATTTCACATCGCATTCATATTTCACCGCAGATCTACCTATCCATCACCTGTCGATCTGATCTCAGCGTCTCCTTCATTAACATCAGATCCGGATCGGATCCGCGAGGGCTCGTGCGTCCGTTTAAATCCACCGATGAGAGGAACGCTCGCGGAAACCGAATCGGGCCCGAAACCCGCAGAAGCCGCTGCGATCGGAACCCGAACCCGCGGATGATCCGGATCCGAACCCGCCTTTATTCCGGCACGAACCCGCGTTGTTATTCGCTCGTGTCCTCGACACACATCCAGTTCTTGCTCACATTCTGATGTGGGTCTGCGGGGGGGGGGGGTGCTCACACTCAGCACACTACACACACTGCGATCACATCACATCATGTATGACACAGACAGCAGGCGTGTTTCATCCGCGTTAATGTCAGTCACGTGACGCGAATGAAGGCCTGGCTGCTGGAGGAGTTTCCATGGAAACAGAGATGCTCGACTGAATACTCGTGTGCTGCACACTGCATCAAAACAGCACGCAGCACGTAAGGATGAAGGTTTCAAACAGCTGTATTTGTGTAATATCATAAACATTAGACCTCATTACATTAGCGGGTGGCGTCCTGCTGCCATTGCACAAATAAATACAGTAATTTCGCATTATTAATCCAAACTTGTCAGTCTGATCAGACACTTATTAAAGATATAAGCTCGTAATTGTGAGATAAAAAGACACAATTACCTTGTTTATATTTTTCAGTCATGATACTGGAAATGACAAGCACATTGCATTGTGGGATATAGTCTGTTAGATGTGTACTGCACTGGCAAACAAGGACAAAGTGTTTAGTCTCGCTAAGTAGCTACAAATCTTCTCAAGCCAGACTCAATTACACCTGCTCTGACCCATCTCAGCGAACCAAAGCATAGTTGTAATTGCTGTATAAATGCACTCATGCCACCTCTGAGCAGCATTAAACAATCTGTGTGAAGACGCTTCAGAAGCGCTTCTGTGCCTGTGTGAACGCAGCTTTACAGAAATGTGTTTTAAAGAGATTTAAAGACAATTAAAGGTTGAATTGTTTTATTGTGCATCCGCAAGCACTGTAAAAACATTGATATACAACAGCAAGAACTATCGATGCGTTCATACAAAAACATCTTCACATGCAAAAGAAAAAAC
>JADLZN010001565.1:34806-44806 GCA_018155175.1 Sinocyclocheilus anophthalmus | reverse complement strand
AGAGAGAGAGAAAAAAAGAAAGAGAGAGAGAGAGAAAGAGAGTGTGTGTGTGAGAGAGAGAGAGAGAGAGAGTGTGTGTGTGTGAGAAGAGAGAGAGAGAGGTGTGTGTGTGTGGTGGTGCGATGAGAGGGTGGGTGTGTGGTCGTGTGTGAGGAGAGGTGTGGTGTGCTGTGTGAGAGAGTGTGGGTTGGGTGTGTGTGTGTGTGTTGGAGAGAGAGGGGTGAGTGAGACGAGAGTTTGTGTGAGAGAGGTGTGTGAGAGAGAGTGGTGTGTGGTGTGAGAGAGAAAAGAGAGTGGTGGTGGGTGTGTGCTGGGAGAGACGACGAGTGTGTGTGTGTTGTCGGGAGTGTGTGTGTGTGTGTGGAGTTGGAGAGAGAGAGAGAGTGTGTGGTGGAGAGACGAGGTGTGTGTGGTGAGAGAGAGTGTGAGGTTGAGAGCGGAGTATGAGCGAGTGTGTGTGTGAGTGGTGTGTGTGAGAGAGTGGGTGTGAGAGATGTGTGTGAGAGTGTGCTGTGAGAGAGAGTGTGTGTGTGTGTGAGAGGTGTGTGTGAGAGAGAGAAAGTGTGTTTGTGTGTGTGTGTGTGAAGTGTGTGTGTGTGTGTGTGTGTGTATGGGTAGTGAGTGTGTGTGTGTGTGTGTCTGGTGACGAGAAGTGGGGTGTGGTGAGAAGAGAGAGAGTGTTGTGGTGTGTGTGTGTGCGAGAGAGTGAGGAGAGCGAGTGTGTGTAGATGTGTGTGCGGAGAGTGTGTGTGTGTGTGTGAGAGAGCGTGAGAGTGAGAGTGTGTGAGTGTGTGTGTGTGTGTTGTGTGAGAGAGAGTGAGACTGTGTGTGTGTGTGTGTATAGTCTGTGTGTGTGTGTGTGTGTGTGTGTGGAGAGTGTGTGTGTGTGTGTGTGTGAGAGTGTAGTGTGTGTGTGTGTGTGTGAGAGAGAGTGTGTTGGGCGGTCAGAGAGTGTGTGTGTGTGAGAGAGTGAATGTGTGTGAGTGAGTGAGTGAGAGTGAGTGAGAGAGAGAGAGTGTGAGTGTGTGTGAGTGTGAGAGAGTGTGTGAGAGAGTGTGTGTGTGTGAGAGAGAAAGAGAGAGAGAGAGAGAGAGTGTGTGTGTGTGAGAGAGTGTGTGTGAGAGTGTGTGAGAGAGTGTGTGTGAGTGTGTGAGTGAGTGTGTGAGTGTGTGTGAGAGCGTGTGAGTGTGTGTGTGAGAGAGTGTGTGTGTGTGTGTGAGAGAGTGTGTGTGTGTGTGTGAGAGAGAGAGTGTGTGAGTGTGTGTGTGTGTGAGAGTGGAGCGAGCTGTGTTGTCCGTGAGAGACGAGTGTGTGTGTGTGAGAGAGTGGCGTGTGTGTGGTGTGTGGAGAGTGTGTGTGTGTGTGTGTGTTTGTGTGTGTGTGTGTTTGTGTGTGTGAGAGAGAGTGTGTGAGGGTGTGTGAGAGTTGAGTGTGTGTGTGAGTGTGTGTGTGTGTGTGTGTGTTACCTGCAGTAATCTCATGTTAGTTGTAAAGTCTCCAGCCAGTAACTGATCTCGAATCAGTCTGCAGAAGCACAAAGACATGAAGAACAGAGGGAGTCAGCGTGAACTTACTGAGGACACATTTATTTCTATAGTGCTTGATTCAGTACAGATCGTTTCAAAGCAGAGTCACAATAATAAACAAGGAAATAACGATGCAAAATCTATGAATTATGAAAAAGTCAATTTCAGCTGTCCGTCAGCGCTACAGAAAACAATAGTTTCATTATTCAGATCAAATTTTGCTGTCATCTGAATATTAATTGTGTTTTGAAGCCGTCTGTGTGTCAGATCTTACGTGAGCATGGCGCAGCACACAGGGATGAGGAACTCGAACCGCTCCTGATCCGAGAAGAGCGAATCCCAGATCCGGATGACGTCTGGAAGCAGGAACTCTTGAGAGAGCAGCAGCGTCAGCCAGCGGAAGGTGAAGTACTGCGGCTTGATGTTCTGCTCTTGCTGCGACACACAGACAGACGTCAGCGAGTGCGTGCGGTTAAAGCGTGAGCGTTAGCCTCATCCTGATCCTCACCAGCTTCAGGTACAGCTCCGTGTCCTTCTCCTTGAGTTTGGAGAAGACGCTCTCCATCTTGAAGGTGATGCCGCACTGAGAGTCGTCCAGGCTTTTGATGAAGTTATCTCTGTTCTCAGACATCAGGCTGGTGAAGCAGAAGAACGTGTCGGCCTCCGCGTGCTCTGCAGACAGAAGAACAGTGTTTGATGAACGTGTCTGTGTCTCATTCATAACAGGCTGCAGCCACTCATCGATACACTCCATCAGAAAACAACAGCAGATTTCATTATTGATCAGTCAGATCTGTGAGCGCTTTGGGTGATCGTGCTGTTCAGACGCATTTTACTACAACTTATTATCTCACGATCCATAATGTTATTCTTTGTAACACAATGTATTTATTGTATTAACAGAGAGTCACCATTAAATCACACAGTCGCATCGGTTGATACACGTGCTCGCTCCCTTACAGGGCGTCACTACAGACAGCAGTCAAAGCCTCACCCTTCCACTGGCTGCTGGGGTCTGTGGCGAAGGTGTAGTAAATGGGACCCACGATCTCATTCATGCCCTGAACGTAAGCGATGCCCGGGTTGAGTTTGGCGTAGATGAAGAGAATCCGCTCGACCACTTCCCAGTGCGCTTCACAGCCGTTCGGTAACACCTCGTACTCGTTGGAGGGATACAGGTTTAACGCCTTCCCCGGAGAACTCACCTGAACCACATCCAAAACATCAAACACACACGGACACGTGAAGAAATCAAGCCATCATCGATGACAGGAACAGTTTCTGCTGGAAGAAGTGTTATGACCCGAGTAACCTTTCCAGGTGAACTTTTCCTTTGACTAGCAGGGTCAGAGAGCTCTACAGGATCACACACACACACTCTCTCTCTCTCACGCACACACACACACACACACCCACAATCACTCACTAACACACACACACACACACAGATCACTCACTCTCACACACACGCACACACAGATCACTCACTCTCACACACACACACACACACACACAGAGATCACTCACCTGCTCAGAGCAAACAGAGCACACATACACGTCATCAAAAGCACATGCATGCATCAGAAACACACACACACACACTCACGTTAGTTACGCCGCTGCGGTTCCGGTTCACCGTCTGGGCTTTGAGAGTTGTCTGCTCCACGCGTCTCCGTAACGTCTCGTACTCGTTCTCGGGGTCCAGG
This sequence comes from Sinocyclocheilus anophthalmus, assembly GCA_018155175.1. Classification (NCBI taxonomy): domain Eukaryota; kingdom Metazoa; phylum Chordata; class Actinopteri; order Cypriniformes; family Cyprinidae; genus Sinocyclocheilus; species Sinocyclocheilus anophthalmus. The sequence continues at coordinate 41,574 of JADLZN010001565.1, read as the reverse complement.
ATGAGCTGAGAGGGGAAGTCTGTGGGCCGCTGGAAGAACGCCATGTATGGGTACAACCGTCTGAAGGCAGACATTACACACACACACACACACACACACACACACTCTAATGTTAATCTGAAACAACAAATGCGGAAGTAGGTAAAATGCAAAAATAAATGCTTCAATGTTTTCAAATGAATCAAGGATCGTCTGTCATCGACATCTATTCATTTAGCAGATGCTTTTATCCAACACAACTTACATCACACGCACTTTTCTTAATAAGAGTTACAGTAAGAGTCTAGGTTTATGGTTGTGTGTTTGTTAGTATTACAGCGATAGTAATGATTCTGCCATCATTTACTCCTCCTCATGTTCTTCCAAACCTGTTTGAGTTTCTTTCCTCTGTTGAACACAAAAGAAGATTTTCTGAAGAATGCTGGTAACCAAACAGTTGCTGGCAGCCATTGATTACATGGTGGGAAAAACATTAAAACAATGGCTACCAGCAACACACACACATACAGGTTTGGAACAACAAATGAAGACTTTTTGGGTGAACTATCGCTTAAATTTGTTCCTCGTTGTGAAGGGTCAAACAGATGCCACTCGTTTGCCAAATGATGTGATTTATGTCTCGCGTCTCATCAGTCACCTGACATCTTTATCGATCTGCAGCAGAACTTCGTTGTCTTTGAAGTAGGTGTTCCACCGACTGTCCGGGTTCGGATTCAGAGGCTGGAGACGAGAGAAGAACATCACAAGAGTCAGGATTAAGGCTACAGTCTTCTCTCTTGAACTGTTCTTCAGTGTTTCGTTTGTTGTGATGTTCTCAGACTCACGTGATCCTCCAGAGTCACGTCCTCTCGAGACACACCCAGGTTTGCCTTAGCGATTCCCGGCTGAATGATCATCTCTCGCAAAAACTGAGCGTACAGATCCCTGACCAATCACAATCAAGCTCATTAGTATAATCGAACGGTGTGTGTGTGTGTGTCTGTGTATTTGTGTGTGTGTGCGTATATTAGTGTGTGTGTGTATATTAGTGTGTGGTGTATAGGAGTGTGTGTGTGTGTGTGTGTGTGCATTAGTTTTGTGTGTGTGTGTATATTTGTGTGTGTGTGTGTATATTAGTGTGTGTGTGTATATTAGTGTGTGTGTGTATATTAGTGTGTGTGTGTATATTAGTGTGTGTGTGTGTATATTAGTGTGTGTGTGTGTGCATGGGTATATTAGTGTTTATGTTATAATAGTGTGTGTGTATATAGTGTGGTGTGTGTGTTAATTAGTTGTGTGTGTGTGTGTGTATATTAGTGGGTGTGTGTTATGTATATAGTGTGTGTGTGTGTTTTTGTGTGTGTTGTGTGTGTGTGTGTTTTGTGTGTGTGTATTGTGTGTGTGTGTATATTGTGTGTGTGTGTGTGTGTTATCTTAGGGTGTGTGGGTGTATTAGGTGTGTGTGTGTTGTGTGTGTTGTGTGTGTTGTGTGTGTGTGTGTGTATTAGTGTGTATGTGTGTGTGTGTGTGTGCGTACGTGCGTGTGCGTGTGTGTGTGTGTGTGTGTGTGTATGCGTATATTAGTTGTGTGTGTGGTGTGTGTGTGTGGGTATGCGTTATATTAGTGTGTGGTGTGTGTGTATGCATATATTAGTGGGTGTGTGTGGTATGAGTTATTAGTGTGTGTGTGTATTAGTGTAGTGTGTATGTGGATAGTTATGTGGTGTGTGTGTGTGAAATTAGTGGGTATGCTGTATATAGGTGTGTGTGTGTGTATTGGGTGTGTGTGTGTGTGTGTGTGTGTATATTAGGTGTGTGTGTGTATTCGTGTGTATGTTATTAGTTGTGGTGTGTGGGTGTGTATATAGTGGGTGTGTGGGTGTGTATTAGTGGGGTGTGGTAATATTAGTGTGGTGTGTGTGGTGTGTGTATATGCGTATTAGTGTGTGTATGCGTTGTATGTGTGTGTGTGTATGCGATATGAGTGTGTGTGTGGTGTGTGTTGTGTTGTGTAGCGTATAGTTGTGATGTGTGTTGCATGAGTTATTAGTGTGTGTGTGTGTGTGTGTATGCATATATTAGTGTGTGTGTGTGTGTATGCGTATATAGTGTGTGTGTGTATTGGTTGTGTGTTATGTGTATTATGTAGTGTGTGTGTGTGTGATATTAGTGTGTCAGTGTATATTAGTGTGTGTGTATATTAGTGTGTGTGTGTGTATTAGTGTGTATGTGTATATTAGTGTGTGTGTGTGTATTAGTGTGTGTGAACATTAGTGTGTAGGTGTGTGTGTGTGTGTGTGTGTAACTCTGTTTGTCAGGAAACGTCTCCCATAACGCCTGATCCAGCGGCAGGTAATTCAGCAGGATCTGAGAAATGCAGGAGAAAATCTCTTTCATTCTAATTCTTCATTTATTCACACAAGAGACTCGCTCAGATCAGACACTGACCTTCCAGCAGAGCGCGCGGATGCCTCCTTCACACGGGATCCCTGTGAGACACGGATGACACTGTGAACACGTCTGCACACACACACACACGTCACACGAGACACGACTCACACTCAACCTACCGCTGAAGCAGAGCTCACGTAAAGCCTTGAGATCGATCTTCTGCTCGCTCAGAGTCGCCTTAAACTCCTGGATCCTGAGGAACACGAGAGAACCGTGAGCATCTGATACACACTCTCTCTCTCTCTCTCTCAAACACACACACACTCTCTCTCTCACACTCTCTCTCACACACTCCTCTCTCACACACACACTCTCTCTCACACACACTCTCTCTCGCTCTCTCACACACTCTCTCTCTCTCACACAAACACAAACACACACACACTCTCTCTCTCTCTCTCTCTCAAACACACACAAACACACACACACACTCTCGCTCACACACTCTCTCTCTCTCACACACTCTCTCTCTCTCTCTCTCTCTCTCACACACACACACTCTCTCTCTCTCTCTCTCACACACACACACACACTCACTCTCTCTCTCTCACACACACACACTCTCTCGCTCTCTCACACACCACTCTCTCTCTCTCTCACACACACAAAAACACACACACTCACACACACACACACTCTCTCTCTCTTTCTCTCTCTCTCTCCCACACACACACCACACTCTCTCTCTCTCTCTCACACACACACACACACTCTCTCTCTCACACACACACCCTCTCTTCTCACACACACACCTCTCTCTCTCTCTCACACACACACAAACTCTCTCTCTCTCTCTCTCTCTCTCGCTCTCTCTCTCACACAAACGCACTCTCGCTCTCTCTCACACACAACACTCTCGTCTCTCCTATCTCTTCTCACACACACCCCACACACTCATCTCTCTCTCTCTCTAACACACACACTCTCTCGCTCTCACACACCACACACACTCTCTCTCACACACACAAACACACACACACATTCTCTCTCTCTCACACACACACACACTCTCTCTCTCTCTCTCTCACACACACACACACTATCTCTCTCTCTCTCACACACACATTCTCTCTCTCTCTCTTTCACACACACTCTCTCTCTCTCTCACAAGTAATATATAAAAGTATTAAACATGTAGTGTAAAATTAATTACTAATGTATAAGTATATAAATTAGAAATAAAAATAAAATAAGGGATTAGACATATTTACAGAAGCAAAACATACATCTATATGTAATATAATACAGTAATATGGCATAACATAATCTACATGTGCTGGAAACATCATATCAGGGCAGGTTGAGTGTTTTCTCTTCTATGGTGACAGACAGACACATATTGAGCAGCAAACACACAACAGTTCTTCTGTTCTCCTAACAGATACAACACTTTCTCCTGGTCTGAGAGAGTTTTAAATGTCTGATGAATCTGCTGTACTTTATCATAGAACACTGTCCATATATCTGTGTATTTGGGGCATTCTGTTAGGAAGTGCAACTCTGTTTCCATCTGATTCAGATCACAGAACACAATCTTCACTCCGGTGGCAGCCATGTTTTTCTGTGTCTGCCCGTCTCTATCATCAGTTGTGTCCGCTGAGTCTGTATCTGCTCAACGTGCTTCTTAGTTTCTTATCTGACACTGTGTACAGATACTCTGCCATAGTGTACTCTCTCTTTAGGGCCAAATAGCATTGCATTTTAATCTGTTGTGTTTGTGTTTGCCAGTGAGTGATGTAATTATGTTTGATTTGTGCAGTAATCTGATTGATTCTGATGTTGTGATTTAGAGCAGCAGTAGATGTTAGTGAAGCATCAGGACTGAAGCTCTGGACCAGCTGAGAGAGGGGATTGCTTCCATTGCTCAGCTCTTGGTATTGCAGGGCTTTATGATTGGGGGTCACTAAACTTCAGATGTTTCCAGAATTTAATTGCCCTTTTTGTATCTTTATGATTAGAGGATATATGCCTAATTCTGCCCTGCATGCGTTATTTGTTGTGTGCCGGTGCACGTGTAGTATACTTTTACAGAGTTCTGCATGCAGGGGCTGCAAGCGGACGTTTGGACCATGGGGGGGAAAAGCGGGAGGGGGAGGGGGCAGTGGACCCACACCTCTCGCTCGCGCGCGCGCACACCACACAACCACACACATCGCGCCGCGCGCGCGGCGCTCGCACACACACCACACACGCGGCGCGCGAGCGCGAGCGCGCGCAACCACACAAACAAACACACACAAGACACACCACACGCACGCGCGCGCTCGCGCGCGAGCGGCACACACCCACACACACCAAGCGCGCGCGCCGCACACAAACACACGCGCGCGCACTACTACACACACGCGCGCGCACACACACACGCGCGCGCGCGCGCTGCGCGCGGCACACACAACCACACCCGATCGCTCGCGCGCGCGCACACACACACCACACACGAGCGTCGAGGCACACAAAACACACACACACGCGCGCGCGCGCAAAACACATCAAACACGCGCGCGCGCGCGCGCGCACCAACACACAGACACACACACAAACCCACACACTCCTCTCTCTCTCTCTCCAAATCCCCAACACTCTCTCTCTCTCTCACAAACACACACACAAACACACAAACACACACACACACACACACACACTCCTCTCTCTCACACACACACACACTCTATCACACACACACACACACACATTCTCTCACACACATTCTCTCACACACACACACGCACACACTCTTTTTCACACACACACACACTCTCTCTCACCACACACACACAGCGCGCAACCAAACACCGAGCGCGCACACACACACTACACGCGCGAGCACACACACTACGCGCGCGCGCCCACACACACACGCTCGCGCGCTCCGCCGGCGACACAAACTACACACAACACTCGCGCGGCTCGCGCGCCGCAGACACCACAACCAAACACACACGCGCGCGCGCGCGCGCGCACAAAAACACATCACACCGCGCGCGCACACACACCACACGCGCGCGGCACACACCCACACCACGCTGGCGCTCACACCACCAACGCTCCCGCGACACACACACACACAGAGCACTCGGGCACACACACACACCCCCACACACGCTCGCGCACACAACACACACACACGACGCTACGCGGGCACACACACACACACACCAGCTGCGGCACACCACACACATCGCGCGCGCACACACACCACACACGCTCGCTCACACACACACGATCGCTGCGCGCACATCACGCGCGCGCGCTCACCAACACACACGCGCGCTCGCACAAACACCACACGCGCGCGAACACACACACACACACAACACACTCTCTCTCACACACACACAATCTCTCTCTCTCACACAAACACACACACACACACACTCTCTCTCTATCTCTCTCTCACTCACACACACACACACTCTCTCTCGCTTGCGCAAACACACACACAGACTCACTCTGACACACACACACGCGCGCTGCCCCCCCCCCGCGCGCGCGCGCGCACACACACACCCACACGCGCGCGCGGCAACACAACCACATCACAGCCAGACACACACAAGAGCACGGGGCACAACACAGCTCGCGGGCGCGGGCGGGCCACGCACACAACACGCGCGCGCGCGCGCGGGCACTACAGAACACACACACACACACGCTCACACACGCACACACAAACACACACGCGCGCACAGACACACACACACACACGCGCGCGCGCCACACACACACACGCCCGGCCCACACACAGCGCGCGCGCCTGCGCGCACCACGACAACAGACACACGAGACGCTTACGCGGGCCACCAACACACAGACACAACACACGCTCGCTCGCGCACACACATCACACTACACGCGCGCGAAACTCACACACAAACACGCGTGCGCAGCACACCACGCGCGCGCGCACACACACACGGCGGCGCTCACACACACACACCACACGCGCCGCGCACAACCACGGCGAGCGAGCAACACACACGCGCTCGCTCCACCCAACACAACACACGCTTCTCACACACACACACAATCTCTCTAACACACACACACAAATATCTCTCACACACAACGACTACTCTGTCAAACACCACACACACACAATCTCTCTCACACACAAACACACTCTCTATCTCTCACACAAAAAATATAGATAAATAAGAAAAAAAAAATATCCATCTCACACACAAACAAAAAGTACAAAAACAAACACAAAAATAATACCATATATTATATATATATAGAGATAAATAGAAATAAACAAAAAAAAAAAAAAAGATCACTATGTAAACAAAAAAAATATCTCGATCTCTGCAAAAAAAAAAAAAAACAAAAACAACAGTA
>JADLZN010001565.1:0-34269 GCA_018155175.1 Sinocyclocheilus anophthalmus | reverse complement strand
TGTGTGTGTGTGTGTGTGTCTCTCATGAGAGCTGATGATGCTGTGTGTGTGTGTGTGTGTGTGTGTGCGGGTGTGTGTGTGTGTGTGTGTGTGTGTGAGTTAGTGTGTGTGTGTGTGTGTCTCATGAGAGCTGATGATGCTGTGTGTGTGTGTGTGTGTGTGTGTGTCTCTGTGTGAGAGAGTGTGTGTGTGTGTGTTTGTGTGTGTGTGGCGTGTGTGTGTTTGTGTCTGTGCCTCATGAGAGCTGAGATGCTGTGTGTGTGTGTGTGTTCATCTCTCAGGTGCAGCAGCTTCTCTCCATGTGTGTCTCCTGAGTCCCGGAGTGTGTCGTGCTCTTGTTCTTCTGTTCTGAGCGACCCGAGGTCATCATGGCGAGTAAAGCGGGAGACGACCCGGACAGCCTGATGTCTCTGTGCTCCGTCTTCTGCCTGAAGAACCTGCGGAGAACCATGTGCTTCAGCGGAGAGCAGAACCGGCTCCAGCTGCGGCCCGACGTCTTCCTGCCCGGCGAGATCTGCGACCGGCTGGTGAACGAGTAGGTAGAGGAGCCTGGAGGAGCTTCAGCGTGTCCTGTGCTGATGTGTGACCTGATGCCTCTGATCCGCAGGTACATGGATCTGCTGCACACTGACAGCGACTTCGAGCCGCAGGACGGCTTCTTCCAGCTCTTCAGTGAGCCGTGCAGCACCAGACTGACCCGCCTGCAGCTGAGGGAGGATCTGGTGCGAGACCGAGACCTGGAGGCCATCGGGAAACAGGTGAGAACATCACCAGTGAAGCCAAAGCAGCGTCAGATCTTTTCTTCTGCTTTGTGACATACATCAGAGAATGACAGATTATCCAAAAAGAATAGCTCTCTCTCACAGAGAAAGCTCTCAAAGGTGTATGCAGATGAGCATGATCAAAATATCTGTCCAGTGATGACCTTTTGATTAAATATGCAGCATATGCACAGATGAAGAGTTCAAAATAAGATTTATAACATGCGTTTAGACAGTAGACAGGGTAAAAAATCAAGTTCACAACGACTTTAAATGCATTTCTTATGTGCGTCACGCCGAGTGAGTCGAAATACTTTCTCTTTCTGTGTTTATTCTTTCGTTATGGTTGTAAAACAGACGTCTGATGATCACCTGACCGACATACTTTAACTTTCAGCTCATCCTGCAGTCTTGTGTGTGATTGTGTGCTAATATTGAACTGAAATGTTTTAATTCAGAATAATATAATATGTGTCCCTGCAGCACAAAAGCAGTGTTAAGTCGCTGGGGGATATTTGTAGCATATCCAACAATACATTGTAAGGGTCACAATTATACATTTCCTCTTTTATGCCAAAAATATTAGGATATAAGTAAAGATCATGTTCCATGAAGATATTTAGTAAATGTCCTACCGTAAATATATCAAAACTTAATGTTTGATTAGTAATATGCATTGCTAAGAACTAAGAATTTTCTCAATATTTAGATTTTTTTGCACCCCCAGATTCCAGATTTTCAAATATTGTGCTATCCTAACAAACCATACATCAATGGAAAGATTATTTATTCAGCTTTCAGATGATGCATACATCTCAATTTAAAAAAAAAAATTACCCTTATGACTGGTTTTATGGTGCTCCAGGTTAACCCACATACATTACTCTGAATGGCTAAATAGAAATGGCAAAGCACAATTATTACTGGTGTAAAAATGGGAAGTACTCTCAGGATAGAATGGTTTCATTTTATGTAAGGAATAATTGATGAGGGGCCGTTGAATTATTAGAAAATAATGATCCGAGGTGGTGATGCAGTTATTAATGCAGTGAGAGAGAGATCAAGGGAATTTCTTTTGTTGACCCCTATAACAGAAGTTCTCAAACTCATTTAGTCTTTATTAGCTTTTCTGTCCTGCACTGATTCATCATGAGAGGTCTCTGTGGGATGTTTGCAGGATCTGATGGAGCTTCATCTGACCTGCTGTAACCGTCTGACGGCACGCAGCCTGCGGACGCTCTGCAGCTTCAAACACTCACTGCGGTCGCTCAGTGTCTTCGGCTGCTCCAGCATCTTCTTCAGGAAGAGCGGCGCTCCGCTGGCGTACGACGAGGAGGACGAGGAGGATCTGGAGGAGCAGCGGCAGCGGCACATGGTGGACCTGGACTTCAGCTTCCAGGGCTTCAACCGTCTGCGTCTGCTGAACCTGGGAGGCCTGCGGGCGGAGCTGGACGTGGAGACGCTGCTGCGGCCGCTGCCCGCTCTGACCTCGCTGGACCTGTCGTCCGTCCATCTGCCTCGACCGGCCTTCCTCACGCAGTGGAGCGAGCGCCTGGCGTCTCTGGTGCTGTATAACGTGGAGCTGACGGAGGAGCTGATCCACACGCTGCTGCAGATGAGCAGACTGAGGTCAGAGAGAGACGGTTACACTAGCGCTTAAAGACTGGAATAAATAGTGTTTAATGTTTCTGAACGAAGTCTCTTCTGCTCACAGAGGCTGCATTTATTTGATCAGAATACTGTAAAATTTGTGAAATATTATTAGAATGTAAAACAGTTGTTTTCTAAGTGAATCTCTGTTAAACTGTAATATATATCTGTGATGCGCAGCTGTATTTTCAGCCTCATTACTCCAGTCTTCAGTGTCACAAAATCCTTCAGAAATCATTATAATATGTGATCTGCTGCTCGAGAAACATTCGATTATTATCAGTGTTGAAAACAGTCGTTCTGCACAATATTTTTGTGGAAACTGATGCATTTTATTTTTCGGGATTCACAGATGAATAGAAATCTACTGTAACATTATAAACGTCTTTACTGTCACTGTTGATCATTTTAATGTGTCCTTGTTTCTGAAGGATTCATGTGACTCTTAAGACCGGAGTAATGTTGCTGAAAATTCAGCTTTGATCTCAGAAATCAATTACATTTTTAACAAGTATTCACATAGAAAACAGCTGATTTAAATTGCATCATTAATATTTCACAAGATTACTTTTCATTGTATTTTTGATCAAATAAATGCAGGCTTGGTGAGCAGAAGAGATTGTGATTGTTCCAAGCATTTGTTTGGTAGTGTATATAGAACAGAGCAGGGATCTGTGTCGTCCGTTCTGTCTGCAGACACCTGGATATCTCACGAGAGAATCAGAGAACGTCTAAATTCAAGATGACGAGGAAGATCTTGAGCAGTATCGTTCAGAGTTTGGTCGATCTGGTGTCTCTGGACATCTCTGGACACATCATGCTGGATAACTGCACGGTGCCGGCGTTTGAGGATGTTGTGGGCCGGCCGAGGTGAGAACACACACACACACACATCCATCACACACCACTCCCTCTGTGTTTGTTTGAGCGTGTGTGTTTGTGTGTTTTACAGCATCGAGCCGTGTAAGAGCAGCATTTACCCATTTCAGGAGCTGAAGAGGCCGCTGCAGTTCTTAGGACTGTACAACACAACGCTCTGCAACGTCACACACATACCCGCGTTTAAGGTAATTGCATACCTCTCTCACACACACACACACACACACACACACACACACCCACACACACGCACACTCTCTCACACACACACACACTCTCTCTTTTTCACACACACACACACACACTCTCCACACACACACACACACACACACACACTCACACACACACACACGCAACACTCTCTCTCACACACACACATGCTCACACACACGCTCACACACACACACATACACAACACAACCTCTCTCTCTCTCTCACACGCACTCACGCTCACACACACGCTCACACACACACACACATACACAACACAACACTCTCTCTCTCTCTCTCACACACACACACACTATCACACACACACACACACTCTTCTTCTATCGCTCCAGTGCTCTGATTGTATTGGCTGTGTGTGTGCAGGTCACTGGCTCCAAGAACGAGGATCAGATTCTGAACGCTATCGAGGCGTACACAGAACAACGACCCGAGCTGGCCCATCGAGCCATTAACCAGCTGTTCGACATCGCCAGGATTCAGCACTGCAGGCGCGGACTTGGCTGCTGCGTTTTCATGGAAGCAGCTGCAGGTCCTCAACACCATACACACACACACACACACACTTTTGTATTAAGTGTGTGTGTGTGTGTGTATTAAGTATTTATTTCTGGAGCGCTACAGTCTATATACAGACTGTTTCAAAGTATCTTCACTGTAAATGCGCATGTAAATGTGTGTGTAAAAAGTAAGTAAAAAGCACACAAGCATCTATGTGAGTGAGTGGTGTTGTGTGTGTGTGTGCGCGCGTGTGTGTGACAGAGGAACTTGCTGTCATTTATTTCTATAGCGCTTTATACAATACAAACTGTTTCAAAGCAGCTTCACTGTAATAAACAGGAAAATAACAGTGTTGATGTTGCAAAGTTAGTATCAATATTCAGCTCAGTTCAGTTCAAGCTTTCTTCTCATGTAATAGTTTCAGTACAGTTAAATTGATAATGTACCTGAATATTAAACCCCAGTGCAGTGCAGTCATGTGATCTCTGACTGCGCTATCCCAGTGCACACGCATGTAACACGTGTGTGAGTTAGTGTGTTTGCTGTGTGTTTTCAGCTGGTGATCGCAGCGCTGAAGACTCATAAATATGACAAGAGCATTCAGGTGACGGGCAGCGCCGCTCTGTTTTACCTCACCAACACCGAGTACCGCAGCGACCAGAGCATCCGTCTGCGCAGACAGGTCATACAGGTGGTGCTCAACGGCATGGAGCATTACCAGGAGGTGACGGTAAGTTCAACACACACTCACACACACACTCGCTCAGACAGAACCCACGCCGATGATGCATGAAGGATGTTTCAGACTTCAGTGATCTGAGGCAGCACTGCATGATAAATACATGTCACTCAGACTCTGTGTGTGTGTGCGTGCGGGCGCGTGTGTGTGTGTGTGTGTGTGTGCAGGTCCAGAGGAACTGCTGTCTGACGCTCTGTAACTTCAGTATTCCTGAGGAGCTGGAGTTCCAGTATCACAGAGTCAATCTGCTGCTGCTGAAGATCCTGGAGCCGGCGCGTCAGGACGAGTCCATCCAGCGCATCGCCGTCCATCTGTGTAACGCACTCGTCTGTCAGGTCGACAACGACCACAAAGAAGCCGTCGGCAAGATGGGATTCGTCAAGGTGCTGTGCTCCTCATTGAGCTCTGTGTGTTTGTGAAGTTTAGATGTTCGCTCTGGTTCACTTAGCGTCTGTACAGAAATCTATAACGTGCTGCATTTATAAAGCGATAGTTCACCCAAAAATGATCATTCTGTATATTCCCTCATCACTTCTGTCCATCCTTTAAAAGTCTAGTCAAGATTTTTAAGCCTCCAACAAAAGCACATAACATCATAAAAGCAATCCGTATGAATCGAGCAGTTTAATCCAAGTCTTCAGAGGAGAGACAATCACTTCATATGAAGAACAGATTTAATTTAGGCTTTTATTCTCAACACTGAACCAGTGAGGTTTGCTTGAGCTTCTGTTTACCGGTTCATTGGTTCTGTATGTGTGTTTATGTCTTAATAGCGCCAGTTTCTCATTAATGTTGTTTTTAATGGGAATAGCATTAGATTGTTTGCATGTATCGTGTAGCATCTGTGTCCATCTCATGGTTTGATTTGTCTCGTCACAGACGATGCTGAATCTGATCCAGAAGAAGCTGCAGGACGGAATGGTGAGTCGTTACTGAATCCGACTCCTCACCGGTTCGTTACTGCCGTTTCCATTGCAGTTTTGCGAATTAATCCTTTTTCGCATTGCCTGAAAAACCACCTCATCGAGCGTAAAAACTTTTTTGCGATATATGGCCGTTTTTGCGAATTTGACGCGTTTCCATTAGGCGTATTTTCAATTCGCAATTTCAGTTTGCACAATTTGAAGGGCAATGGAAACGCGCCTACTGATGTTCATATTTTACCTTTTTTTTAACTAATTTTATTTGTTAATTTTATTTCAAGTCATGAAAGCATTTTTGTTTTTTATATATTTTTTTATGTTGTCAGTTAATTTTATTTCTGGTACAGAGAATGTGTTTTCTGGTTTAGTCTGAGTTGACGGTGATGTGTGTGTGTGTTCAGTGTGATCAGGTGATGGAGTTCTCGTGGAGCGCGCTCTGGAACATCACAGATGAGACGCCTGATAACTGTCAGATGTTTCTGGAGTGTAACGGCATGAACCTCTTCCTGGATTGTCTGAAGGTCCGTTCATCACAGTTTTAGTGTGTATATTGTATACGGCCGTCCCAAACGCAGCCTGAGTAATGAATGATTGTCAGCAGAATCTCTGCTCCTCCCTCATGCCTTTGGTTTCTGCTCTCTCGCAGGAGTTTCCTGATAAGCAGGAGCTGCACCGTAACATGCTGGGGCTGCTGGGTAACGTGGCTGAAGTGAAGGCGCTGAGGCCGCAGCTGCTGACCAAGCAGTTCATCACGGTGTTCAGGTGTGAAGTGTTTCTCTGCGCGTCGTTGGCTTGGTGTTTGTGAGTGTCTAACGCCGTGGCTCTGCTCGCAGTGAGCTGCTGGACAGTAAAGCAGACGGCATCGAGGTGTCCTATAATGCCTGCGGAGTGCTGTCACACATCATGTTCGACGGGCCGGAGGTCTGGACCATGGAGGAGCCCAGGAGGACACACGTCATGGATACAATGTGGGCGGCCATCCAGAGCTGGGACGTCACCTCGCGACGCAACATCAACTACAGGCACGACAGCGTCATTTTTTTTCCAGCACTATTTTCTGAGGTTTGGCCAGTGGAGCAAACACTCACTCATTCCTGTTTTCTGCTTCTGCTGGAAAAAAGGCCAATTGAATGTAAATGATGTAATTCTAATGGTGTGGTTTGTGTGTGTGCTCTGAGAAAGGTGTGTGTGCAATTGGTATAAAACTGACACTGCACATAAAATAATAATGTAACTAAATTAATTGTTTTTTTTTTACAATTAATTGATTGTAATAATCCAAAACAAACTTAATAAATGGAAAATAATTAATTTTTTCCCCCATAAAAAACAACAGTGGCATTTTTTTATATTAAATTGGCATTTATATGGTTGTGAAAATTAATGATTTTTTGTAGTTATGATCAGTACCGATGTTGGTCAATAAAATCTATGTAAGTGAAAGCGGGAAAAAATATGAATATATAATATTTTTATGACAATGTTTTGTCCTCTAAGGACCTGTGTGTAAAACTGACACACAAGCATCATCCTTAAATAAACCATATTAATGAAGTACAGGTTTGCCTCTCAAATGGCTGATAAACTAGTTAAGACCCTAACTTGTTATCTGTTTAAAAGACTCGTCACTGACCCGTCCGTCCATCCGTCTGCAGGTCGTTCGAGCCCATCCTGCGTCTCCTCCCTCAGAGCGGCGCTCCGGTCAGCCAGCACTGGGCCACATGGGCGCTTTATAACCTGGTGTCCGTTTACCGTGAGTAATGCCCTCATCAGATCAGATTTCACCCCAAAATAATGTCATTCTCAGTGTAATGTGTCTGAAAGTCATCCTGTCTGGACACAATCATTAAAACCAGATTCAACAAAATGTGACTGATGTGTAAATCCCGAAACGACTAGTTCACCCAAACATGATCATTCTCTCATCATTTACTCTCCTCGTGTCGTTCCAAACCTGTCTGAGTGTCTTTCTTCACAAACACAAAAGAAGATATTTGACGAAACTGTAGTCAATGGCTTCCGTCGACTGTTTGGTTGCACGCATTCTTCAAAATATCTTCTTTTATATTCCACAAAAGAACCTCCTACATGTTTGGAACGACAGAAGACAAATACATTGTCTCGTTCCGTTCATCAAACAGCTCTCCTCTCTCTCATCTCTCTCTCTCTCTCTCTCTCTCTCTCTCTCTCTCTCTCTCTCTCTCTCTCTGTCTGTCTGTGTGTGTGTGTGTCTGTCTCTGTCTCTGTCTGTGTGTGGTCTGGTCCTGTAGCGGGTAAATACTGCCCTCTGTTGATAAAAGAAGGAGGCGTCATTCTGCTGCAGAAAGTTCTGGAGCTGGAGTCCTCTCATCAGGAGACCAAGGACATGGCACGGTAACAACACACACACACTCTCGCACTCACTCTCTCACGCACACACACGCAACGCATGCACACACGCACCACACGCAACACTCACTCACTCACTCACTCAGTCTCACACACACACTCACACCACTCACACACCTCACACACACTCTCTACTCCATCACTCACTCACTCACACACACTCCTCACACTCCCTCACTCACCCACTCACTCACACTCACTCACTCACACACTCACTCCACTCACACACTCACTCACACACTCCTCACGACCCCACACACACTCACTCACACACTCGCCACACACACACCATACACTCACACACACACCATACACTCACACACACACACACACTTCACTCACTCACTCACACACTCCACCCTCACTCACACACACACCCCTCACTCACCACACACACCACATTCCCTCACTCATCACACACACCACACACACACACATACACACACTCACACACACTACGTCCTCACTCGCCACGTTCACACTCACTAACACCCTCGCTCACTCACCACACTCTCACTCACTCAACACACACACACACTACACTCACACACACACACACATTCACTCACTCACTCCACCTCACTCACTCCTCACCCCCTCACTCCACACGCACTCACACACACCTCACTCCCTCACTCACGTCACACAACACACATCACTCACTCAACGTCCACACACAAACACCACACACAACACACATACACTCACCACCCACACTCACTCCTCACTCACATTTCACCACTCACTCACTCCCACAACAATCACATTCACTCACTTCACTCACATTCATCACTCACTCACCTCACTCCCTCACTCACTCACTTCGATCTCACCACTACTCCCCTCACACTCACTCACTCACGCATATTCACTCACTCACTCACTCACTCACATTCACTCACTCACTCACTCACACACACATCACTCACACACCTCTCACTCACACACACATCACTCACACACACACACATACACTCACTCACACACACACACACACTCACTCACTCACACACACACACACACACACAATCACCCACACACACACACACACACACACCCACACATACCCACACACACACAACACTCACTCACACACACAGAACATCTCACATCTCACTCACCCTCATCACACCACCACACTCCTCACTCACCACACACACACACACTCACTCACTCACTCACCACACATACACTCACTCACTCACACACACACACACACTTGTGACTTGGAGGCTTGTGAAGATCATTCCTCCGCTGAGGAACAGTGAAAGTAAAGCTTCTGGAAACAAACAGACATGCAGGAGATCGAGTGTGAAACAGGTTTAACAGCAAAGTCTGATCATTTAGAGCCTCAGATGTGTGTCTGTCATATGATACAGTAGCTATCGGGTTAAAGTTTTGGTAATGACTTTACACAAAGTACACATTGTCATTAAAACACAGTTTTCACGAACTGTCATAATTACACTGATAAAAACATAAAGGGAGGCATAAGCTTTCATAACCCAGTGCGTGATGAGTCTGACACTGATTCGTGAGTCGTTTGAACAGTTCAAAAGAGTCATTCATGAATCACATCATGCTGCAGGTCTGATTTTTGCACATGTCTTCATGTAATCATTCAGTTTTACACCTAGAGAAGCAGTTCTGGTCTGGTCTGACATAGTGTGTGTGTGTGTGTGTGTGTGCAGTAAAGTGATGGAGCAGTGTGAGAACTTCAAGGAGGATCCGATGGACACCAGCAGGTAAAGGAGCGCCGGTCATCATCTGCGTGATGTTCTTCACTGCCACTGACGGCACAGAAACACCTGTGTGTTCACGAGGAAGACGTTATGCTGCTCTCCTACAACACACGTCTGTCACATCACACTACAGTGAGCTCACGAGTGTGTGTGTGTGTGTGTGTGTGTCGGGCTCATTTCTGTGTTGCACATGGACAGCAGTGAGACCTGCATTATTCTAGGGTTGTTTTCTTGAAATGATAATGTCCCGAGTGAATGTGTGTGTATGTTATATGTAATCTATATTATATATATATATATAATAGATATATGTGTGTGTGTGTATATGTGAGGAGTGTGTGTGTGGGACGTTCTGCTCGTGTCTTTATAAGGAACAACCGTGATTATTTGTCTCGAGGCAGAGAGATGGACATATAAGCTTGACTGAATCTTCTCAAGGCTCCTCTGTTCACGTTTGGAAGGAAGTTCTCGTCTGGATGTTTTCATGGCATCACTGTAAACACTCCCGGTTGGAAGTCTCTCGAGGTCCCGGCAGAACTCAATCACACATCTCTCATTAAAGCCATTCTCTTTTGGGGAGCTCATCATTCTTCTTATGTTGTATTTTTAATCATATTCACTTTTTATTTGCAATCTCGTGATGAACGTGATCGACTGGCAGCGGGATCAGATGTGTATCTCCTGGAACGATGATGACGATGATGATGATGATGGGTTATCTGCAGGTCTGTGCTGTGTAACGAGACGCTTGGTTTTCTACACGATTCTGAACTGCAATAAAACCATGATGTACTGAAGTAAGATATCCACACAACACTGGGTGTAAAGAGAGATTATTAATAATAATAACAGTTGTCCAACACTCTGTTCCAGTCGTTATTTCTCACGGCCGATGATGATTGTCATTATATTATCTCGGCTCATCAGGTGTGTTTTTAAGTCAGTGTCACAGCTGTATATGTGAGTATCTTTACATTCTGAATTTAAACACAGACTCCTGGTGTTGGAACAGTTTTAGATATTTTGATATTTCAATATCTGTGCTTTGTCTGCTGTTGAAAGATCATTGCTTTGTAAAAGAGGCCTGTTATTCACTTCTGCGGTCTCTTAGGATGTTTCTTAAACTCTTACCACTATAAAATCATCAAATACAGAATATTACGAAACTCAGATTTCAGCCAAAGTGACTTCACTGAAGAACTCATTTATTTTATGCTTATTATGATCATTTTTATTTTATTGATTTAAAAAAATGTTTGCATGCAAAGAACAGTTTTATAGGGAGTTACTGGTCTCAACTTGTTTTTCTTATTTACAAACTTATTTTAAAGGTTGAAAGCTTTTACTAGCAGAATCTTTGAGGTGAAATGTTAGACGAGGGGGTTTTCTCGTGTGTCTGAAGGCATCTGTTAAAAAACAAATGCAGTTGATTTGTGACGTCATGGATCATGTGACGTGAAGACGGCGGAACTGAATCCGATCCGGATCCGGACTCCGCATCAGGTTCTGGACCGCAGGTAAGACTCACTGACTAGCGTTTTTAATTGTCATATTTCATTTCGCATCTTTTGTTCTGTAAAAGTCATTTTCAAGTTTGTTTAATCAATCATCTGAAAACCCATATATTTTCTTGTTCAGATTTTTAATTTATGGTTATGAGTTTTTGGGGGGGGGGTTGTAAATTAATGTTATATTTAACCAGTCGCATGTAATATAGCTTTTTTTTGTGTCAATAACAGCGTGTTAATCGTGTGATCGAGGTAGATCTTAAAGGCCAATATGTAAGTTTTTCGCGCTGGAGGGCGTTATTCATATAAACAAAGAAGACAAGGCTATTAGCTGACACTGACTGAGTGTGACATGTGAGTTGTGGTCTTCATCTCACGCCGATGCCCTCCGACGGGACTCGGACAGAAATCTTATGTGGGGTAAAGCAGCGGAGCTTTTATTGTGTCACAGTCGAGCGCTTCCGCTGCTTCCTGTCGTGCGTTTGTGGGGTAAAGCAGCGGGGCTTTTATTTTGCCACAGTCGAGCGCTTCCGCTGCTTGCGGTCGTGTGTATGTGGGGTAAAGTAGCGGAGCTTTTATTATGCCACAGTCTAGCGCTTCCGCTGCTTCCGGTCGTGCGTGTGTGGGTTAAAGCAGCGGGGCTTTTATTATGCCGCAGTCGAGCGCTTCCTCTGCTTCCGGTCGTGCGTGTGTGGAGTAAAGCAGAGGAGCTTTTATTATGCCACAGTCGAGCGATTCCGCTGCTTCCGGTCGTGTGTATGTGGGTAAAGCAGCGGAGCTTTTATTATGCCACAGTCGAGCGCTTCCTCTGCTTCCGGTCTTGCGTATGTGGGGTAAAGCAGCGGGGCCTTTATTATGCCACAGTCGAGCGCTTCCGCTGCTTCCGGTCGTGCGTGTGTGGGGTAAAGCATCGGAGCTTTTATTATGCCACAGTCGACCGATTCCGTTGCTTCCGGTCGTGCGTATGTGGGGTATAGCAGCGGAGCTTTTATTATGCCACATTCGAGCGCTTCCGCTGCTTCCGGTCGTGCTTATGTGGGGTAAAGCAGCGGAGCTTTTATTATCCCACAGTCGAGCGCTTCCGCTGCTTCCGGTCGTGCGTAGGTGGGGTAAGCAGAGGAGCTTTTATTATGCCACAGTCGACGCTTCCGCTCCTTCCGGTCGTGCGTAAAGCTGGTAAAGCAGCGAGCTTTCATCTGCCACAGTCGAGCGCTATCCGTGCTCCGTTCGTGCGTGTGTGGGGGGTAAGCAGCGAGCTTTTATTTGACACAGTCGAGCGCTTCCGCTCGTCCGGTCGTGCGTATGTGTATAATGCAGAGGAGCGTTTATTAATGCACGTCGGCGCTCCTCTGCTTCCGGTCGTTCGATGTGGGTCAATCAGCGGACTTAAATATTATGCCACAGTCGAGCGGGCTTCGCTGCTTCGGTCGTGCGTGGTGTGGGGTAAGCCGGAGCTTTTTATTATGCCACAAGTCCCAGCGCTTCCGCTGCATTCCGGTCGTTCGTATGTGTGGAATCAGCGGAGCTTTTATTATGCCACGTCCAAGCCACCCCCCCCCCCCCCCCCCCCCCACCCTCTTTCCGCTGCTTCCGGTCGTGCGTATGTGGGGTAAAGCAGTGGAGCTTTTATTATGCCACACTTTAGCGCTTCCGCTGCTTCCGGTCGTGCTATTTGGAGTAAAGCAGAGGAGCTTTTATTATGCCACAGTCGAGCGATTCCGCTGCTTCCGGTCGTGCGTATGGGGGGTAAAGCAGCAGAGCTTTTATTACGCCACAGTCGACCGCTTCCACTGCTTCCGGTCGTTGTATGTGGGGTAAAGCAGCTGAGCTTTTATTATGCCACAGTCGAGCTTTTCCGCTGCTTCCGGTCGTGCGTGTGTGGTGTAAAGCAGCGGGGCTTTTATTATGCTACAGTCGAGCGCTTCCGCTGCTTCCGGGCGTGTGTATGTGGGGTAAAGCAGCGGGGCTTTTTTTATGCCACAGTCGAGCGCTTCTGCTGCTTCTGGTTGTGCGTATGTGGGGTAAAGCAGCTGAGTTTTTATTATGCCACAGTCGAGTGCTTCCGTTGCTTCCGGTCGTGTGTATGTGGGGTCAAGCAGCGGGGCTTTTTATTATGCCACAGTCTAGCGCTTCCGCTGCTTCCGGTCGTGCGTAAGTGGGGTAAAGCAGCAGACTTTTTATTATGCCACAGTCGAGCGCTTCCGCTGCTTCCGGTCGTGCGTGTGTGGGGTAAAGCAGCGGAGCTTTTATTATGCCACAGTCGAGCGCTTCGCTGCTTCCGGTCGTGCGTGTGTGGGGTAAAGCAGCGGAGCTTTTATTATGCCACAGTCGAGCGCTTCCGCTGCTTCTGGTCGTGCGTATGTGGAGAAAGCAGCGGAGCTTTTATTAGGCCACAGTCGAGCGCTTCCGCTGCTTCGGGTCGTGCTTATGTGGGGTAAAGCAGCGGAGCTTTTATTATGCCACAGTCCAGCGCTTCCGCTGCTTCCGGTCGTGCGTGTGTGGGGTAAAGCAGTGGGGCTTTTATTATGCCACAGTCGAGCGCTTCGCTGCTTCCGGTCGTGCGTGTGTGAGGTAAAGCAGCGGAGCTTTTATTATGCCACAGTCAGCTGCTTCCGCTCCTTCCGGTCGTGCATATGTGGGGTAAAGCAGCAGAGCTTTTATTATCCCACAGTCGAGCGCTTCCGCTGCTTCCGGTCGTGCGTATGTGGGGTAAAGCAGCGGAGCTTTTATTATGCCACAGTCGACGCTTCCGCTCCTTCCGGTCGTGCGTATATGGGGTAAAGCCGAGGAGCTTTTATTATGCCACATTCGAGCGCTTCCGCTGCTTCCGGTCGGGCGTGTGTGGGGTAAAGCAGCGGGGCTTTTATTATGCCACAGTCGAGCGTTTCCGCTGCTTCCGGTCGTGCGTGTGTGGGTTAAAGCAGCAGGGCTTTTATTATGCCACAGCAATCTGGCATAAATCTCTTTTTTTGCTCATTTTATCTGTAAAAGAAAACCTCCTTAATAATTATGCCCACCTGAATATAAGGCATTTTTCACTTCAGCCTTCATGAATAATTGTATATCAATTATAAATGATTAAATACATGATTAATAGTAGTTATTAAGATTGATGTGATTTGGAATTATTAAAATGTGCTTTAAAAATTATGAACAGAATATCACCTTGCATAATAATTATGCCCTGCCTGATCCTTCAATAACTGTCTGGTTCAGCTCTGCTACCAAATCTGACCTCAGAAGACTTCAAGGGGTAGTCCGGACTGCTGAGTGAATCATTGGTACAACCCTCCTCCATTCTCTCCAAGAACTGTACTCGTCCAGAGTGAGCCAAAGGGCTGGCAGAATCACTCTGGACCCCTCACATCCAGCACACTCCCTCTTTGAACTGTTTCCATCTGGTCGACGCTACAGAGCTCTGAGCAGCAGAATGGCCAGACACAGGAACATTTTCTTCCCTCAGGCCATCCATCTCATGTACACTTGACAATAACTGTGGAACACATACTATTTATTCACTCATACACTTATTGATCTAACACACATACTCAGTCTACACCTCAAAATTGCACATAATATACCTGTACATACACTGTCTATTGTATTATACCTGTACATACAATTGTCAATTTATATTTTTTTTATTCCTTATTTACTTGTTCTATTTTCTATTTTTTATTATCTGTGTTTTTGTTCTGTCACTGTCATTCTGTTACACTGTGGAGCTTCTGTCATGAAAACAAATTCCTCGTATGTGTAAACATACCTGGCAATAAAAACTCATTCTGATTCTGATTCTGATTCTGATTCTGATCTGATTCTGATCCCCTCTGCTGTCGGGTAGATGCAGAAAGGTTGGGGGGTGACTGGTTGTCAAGGCAGCCAATCAGAATTTAGCAGTCTCTATCTCTGATTGGCTGGAATTATGGCACATTGTAAGGCTGGGTTGTGTTGAGCACAGGAGCTGTTGGCATTTAGCGAGCACTGAGGAGGGCATCAGGTGAGCAAGCTAGTGGAACGTTGCACGTGCAAAAGAGAAGGTCTGCACACATCCAAAAACGTATTTTAAATGCAAAATTGATTTCCATGCACTCGAAAGACTTTTTTCTTTGCAAAACTAAAATTTTCTCCACAAACTCAGATCGCGTGCAAAATGCACTTTTGTGCGCTCAAAATATGATCTTTCGTGCGCAGAATTGTGGCAGAAATGTAAGCCCATATTAAAACACACAACATATTAAAGCATCTTTGGTGTTTCCATGTTTTCTACAAAACAAAACCGGAAACCGAGGGGTTATGACGTCATTGGCAGGCGACACAATGACACTGTAGACACGCTCCGTGCTTCTAATTAAAATTCCTTATTTCTCTGGATTTAAACATTCTTCAAAACATTTGGGATATTGTAAGTACACAAGTCAGTAAAATATATAACACTGTTCTAGTAGTTTTTGGATATTTTCATAAAAAAATCTTACATATTGTGCCTTTAATGACATAATAATATCATTAACTTTCTTAAAGGTTTAAGAATCAGTTAATGACTTAATATTTACACACTTGGAAGGGACCTACTGGCTGCAGGTAAATTATATTTTTCTATTAATTATTTATATATATGGGAGTTTGCAACCGTGACAACAGCATTCTGTACAAACAAACTCGGACACTCATTTTCAGCGACGCCCTGCTTGTAGTATATGAAGTGAATGGTTCGGTTTAGGTTTCCCCCACACAGTTTGTATAGTTGATATGTTCCACCGAATGCACAATGAATTCATATTACCTCTGTATAATGCCTGTAATAGCCTAGTGTTTACTTTAAATGAAGGCTATAATTCTGCTGCTCCACAAGCGCCACCTTCTGGCAAAGAGTGAATTTGCATATTCACTTGTATTCATATTTTAAGCAGAACAGTGTTGTAAATGTTAACTGCATTTCAACAAGAAAATTAAATTCGACATAATTGTCAGGAAACTAAAAAAATAAATAAAAATAAAAAAATATCTAGGGTAGGGGGCCTATCGTAATGCTGTAGCCCAGGGGCCCCTGGTGAGGTGTCTCAAGATCCAGACAAGAACTTTACCGTGTGCTTCAGAAAAGAATTGATTTTGATTTTTGGTTGATGCATAGTTTGGGTCTCTAACGAAAAAGACATTTAGAAACATCTAGACAGTTCAGCACATTCACCATGTCAACAGTAAATAATTTATACTTTATTCATTGTATTCGCAAATGTTTACGCGTGTTTGTAACTGATTATTTTTAAATGAAGTACATATGTACATATGCTGAAGCTTGAGCAGCATCACTGACTGCATGGTTTTACTCAGAGAAGTGACTATTATAACCATATGTACATCATTTAAGCACAGATACATTATACCTTTTTTAAGTCATTTACTAGTTTTCAGCTGTTGAGGTAGGCTAAGTTGTAATCTGTGCATACACTCTCACAAACACAGATCATAGGCTTCTACAGCCGTATACTGTACAGGAACTGCCTACCATATTTATCTGTTTTTCCATTTGAATCTCTCAGATGCATCACGACAGACATAGAGACTCCTGATAATGTTCTGCTCGTTTTCTGTTTTGTTGAAGGATGGACGCAGATGCTTACGGATCACTCATTGTCAAGCCAGCGAATCAGCAAGGCTCAAATGCCAATCAGACTTGCTCGAAGCAGCTGGAGCTTCAGCAGCGTCCTCATGCAGCAGATTTATGAGATTTCTATCATCACGGCTCTGTCCTCTGGAGTCTCACGTCGGGAAGTTCTCCGGGGATCGTACAGTCCTGATTGCTGACCTCTGCTGCTGCTTTGGTGCTGAATGAGGCATCAGTGCTTGTGTTCTCTACCTCTGTTGTTTCGGTCTCATCCTCGGTCTGGACGCACAGCAGCGGGCTCAGATCCAGGAAGGGTTTGTGGTGTGGAATTATGGGTCTGACTGTGTTTTGGGCTTGGATTGGTGCTGGAGAGCTTTTATCGCTTACAGACTTTGTTTTTTGTCTTAGTTCATTTGTGCGTGTTGAAGTTGATTTTACCGCAGCTCTGACAACCGTCTGCAAGTTTTCCTCCCACGCCAGACAATCCTCGCTTATTTCAACTGGTAAAAACTCATCTGAAAAATCTGTGTCGTCAGCCAACGGTAGATGAGCGGGCTTATTCTTTGGCACTTCATCTTTGAAAGTGACCCGAGGTGTCCTGACAGCTTCGATCTTTTCCTCTTTCTCCAGCTGCTCGAAGTCGACAGGTTCACAGGGCGATGAAGATGCACTGTTCCTAAAGAAATCCGTGATCTCTTCCTGCTCTTCTGCCTGATTGTCCACTTCTTCTTTGTGGTGTGCCACGTACCCGGCGGGTCTGAAAGGATCATGCCGTTCCTCTGGGCTTATCTCAGGAACAACGTCAGCCAGAGTCTCAACCTTGAGCACAAACTTCTCCAGATAGCCTCTGTCCTCAGAGTCGGACGCTTGACTGTGGAAGGATTTCTCGGAGGTCACGCTCTCGACGTCTTCGTCCTGCTTCTTTCTGGTACCGACGGCGTCTGCGTACAGGTCTGAGTAGAGAAACGCCAAGGCTTTGGGCTCCTCGAGCAAATTGGGGTCGATGATTTTCGGAGGACCTTCGGGAAGGTATATGGGAGTGAGAACCGACTCCTCGCTTCCAAACAAGGCGCTTCCGCTTTCCTTCAGAGAGGATCTGGAAAGCTCTCTTTCCTTTTCACTAACACTTGCAGCAGTAGGTGGCTCGCTCCCTCCGCCGTAAAACACATCGTCCAAGTGTTCGCCAGAAATGTCTAGCATACTCACAGCTGAGGAAACTCCAGAAAGTCCAGGTCCTGGTTCTGCTTCAGGATCATCTTCTTCTGTGACCTTGTCCTCTGTCTCCCGTTGGGCTTCTTCAACTGGTGCTGCTCCTGATGGAGCTTGATGGTCAAGGAGTGTGAACTTCTCAAAGTAATCCTCGGTCGTCTGTCCTCTTCGGGATATTTGGATAGACGGGACAACAGGCTCTGGTATCAATAAAACGCTCTTCTCCGTCTCTACAGTCTCAAAGTTCAGCTCAGGTTCGTCCGGGATCTCTGCGGATTTCACAGCAGGCGTCTCCTCGAGGTAATACAAGTTATCTTCCAGACCTTTGCTCTCCTCTTCATCCACGGTGGAGACTCTCGGCGGAGCGATGATGTTTAGTATTTCAGATCCTTCAGAGACGAGACTGAACAAACGCTGGTGCTTTTCTTCTCTCAGATCAGCTGTTTTGTGTTCGTCTGTTCCTTCTTCCCGTGTCACATTCGGCAGAGACACTTCCACCATGGCTGGTCTCTCTGCTTCAGCGAGGATCTCGTGGCTGACCTGAGGAAGCGTCTTTGATTTCTCAGACTTTGGCTTCCTCTTTCTTCGGCTCATCAGTTCTTCGTCCATACTGAAGATGATCCTGCCGGCCGCTCCGGAGCCGCAGCAGCTATATCCGGGTTCGGAGGCCAGCGAGTTGAACTCGGAGGCCCAGGGTGTAGAGCAGCGGCTGGAAGCGGTTTCCCAAACGATCCCGCTGTCCTCGCTCTGGACCGTCACCATCGAGAAGGACGGATCCATCATCAGGCAGTGGAGCTTCGGCTTGACCGCACCAATCCTGGACCACCTCTCTCAAACTGCGGTATTACATTGGCTAGGTTATGAATATATTCATATTTTTCATTAACTTACTAAATGTTGCTGGCTTTGACAGGGAACTATGGGCCAACGTTTTCCCCACTGACTTATTCCACAGTGACAGACACTAGATATCATACTGTATGTTCTCAAAATAGATTATCGAGGACTGATTCTGGTATGCAAATCTTTATATGTTTCAAACATTAGTGAGATTATGGGTGTCAGGGACGAGTCATGTGATACAGATTGCATCTAAATCTCACAGGACAAA
The DNA here is from genome assembly GCA_018155175.1 of Sinocyclocheilus anophthalmus. Classification (NCBI taxonomy): domain Eukaryota; kingdom Metazoa; phylum Chordata; class Actinopteri; order Cypriniformes; family Cyprinidae; genus Sinocyclocheilus; species Sinocyclocheilus anophthalmus. The sequence goes on along the minus strand of JADLZN010001565.1, from coordinate 15,022 downwards.
TTAGCACAATCTATATAAATGCTATACAAAGCTCAAAGGATCTCAACATATATAATCACCCCTGGCAAAGACAGTGCTGATTTAAAAAGCAAAATCTATGGAAAGCTACAGAGGCCTATTAGGCTGATTTACAGAGATTTCAGGCAACAACACTGCATAATTTATGAAAGTAAAAATCTACTCTTCAGCTTATAAATTCTGCATAGTTTGGCTTCAAGGTAAACTGAATTTTCAATCAACTACATTCCATCATTGCTATATTTAATATTTACATTAATGCACTACTGTGCAAAAGTTTGGGGTTATCATGTTTTTTTTTATGTTTCTGAAAGAAGTGTCTTTGCACTTATTTGATAAAAAATATGGTAAAACAGTAATACTTTGAAATTTAAATAACTACTAAATAACTATTTACATATATTTTAACATGTCATTTATTTCTGTGATGCAAAGTTGATTTTTCATCATCAATAGCCAGTCGCATGATCATTCAGAAATCATTGTAATATGATGATATGCTGCTCAATAATTCTTTTTTAGCAATGTTAAACAGCCCTGCTTAATATTTTTGTGGAAACCGTTCAACCTTTTTTTCCAAGATTCCTCGATGAATAGAAAATTCAAAAGAACAGCATTTATTTAAAAAATAAAAAATATTTTGTAACATTTATAAATGTTTTACGGTCACTTTATGAACAACTTAATTAAATCTTTGATGAAAGAAAAAATTAATCTTTAAATAAATAAATCGTACTCCCCCAAAATTGCGAATGTAGTTCTATATTTGCAAAGTTATGTTTACCTGTCATACATTTCAGAAAATATACTCACATTGCATATTTAATAGTAGTGTGCCCGTCTAAAGCAGACGGACAGCGTTTTGTGTTACAAACAAATTGTTTCACGGTATGCAGGTTTCCTAACCAAAAATCTTTATATTATTATGTATTCAAAGCCACACAGGTCCAACACCAATTCTGGGTAGAATATTGCTCTAAAGGTGAGAAAGGATCTGCAGAAATACTAATTTCTGTCAGGACCACTATGGTCAAAGATGATAGATACTTAGCATACAGTTTGGATTGGCGGTATGGTTCGGTTCTGGGCAAAAACCTCCCTGCCCATCCATGCAGCCTATCATGAATGAGCAGGGAGAGCAGCAATAACCCCCAAGGGTAAACAGAACAGAACTAACATAAATGTATTGCAGATATGGGTTAAAGTTCAATCTTTTTATGTACACATTTTAGAATTAGTATGATTCAAAGGATAATCAGAAGGCTGAACCCTGACTTACAGAGGAGGAGCTGGGGATGGAGGAAGGTAATTAGCTATTGAGCAATGCAAAAAAAACGGCCGATAATACTGAGGGACCTTATATATAAATGCTTAGATAGATGTCGTAGTCCCATAGGTTGATGGGGATCAGCTGAAAGTCAGCCGATGCGAGCTTGACTAACGTGACCTGCCAGAACTAACACTACGCTTGATTTTTCCACTACCTAACTGAGGCAACTAATGTCAATTGTAAGGCGTTTATTCAATTGACATCCTCTGTGCTTTGTAACGAATTCCTAGTATCTTGCAAAAGCAAGATGTCAGCTCTGAAAAATGTGCAACACTCCATTGTTTTCCTTTGACATTATGATAGTATCTGCAAAAAATGCAATCTGATAGGTTGTTTAATAAATTGATAGGTTGTGTTCTAACCTTATTAATTTAGTCTTCATTCTCTTAGACAGCTCCCTAGATGCTTCCCAAAGCACTCTTCTTGCATATCCACAAAGATAAGACTGAAAAAGCACCATAAAAAAAATAATAAAGGTATCATCAGAGATGCAACAATTGATTGACCACTGAATGTTTTCATCCAGTGTGCTTTTGATCAGACATCACATATGGACTGTTTTTATGATAATTTTATGATACTTTTGCATCCTTTTAGAAGCATGAAATCCCAATTTATTGTAACTGCTTGGAAAAGAGCAAATATTCTTATTTAGTGTTCCACAGAAGAAAGAAAAGTCATATATAGAACGACATGAGAGTGAGTGAGATTTGGCCCACTAACCTTTTAACTAACCTAACCAGCTAGATTTTCTTTGGTTGCTAAAAGTACCAAGCAGTCCAAACAATTTCACTAGCTAAGTTACCAGAATTAAATAAGCATAAACCAGTCTGGACCAACAAGCAAATATAGCAGGGAAAGGAAAAAAATGATGATTGGTTGGTTGAATCACAGCTGATTCAGTTTGTCTGTTTGGTCCTCATAGTAAACAACCATGCTTTAAAGCGCTCCATGTGATGGACTGCAGATGTCATGTAGAACTGCCCAATGGGATGTTACTCATTGCAAACAAATGGTAGGAAAAGCCTGATTTCCAGAGCCTTGCCTGCAAGATTCAGAAATCTTATATTCCCATGCAGGCCTCCCAGCAGGCTGAAATTGGAGTCAGTAAGGAGAGGAACCTCAAGGGGAACATCAGGGGTACAAAACATACCATGAAACCCCCAAGACAGAACAAGAGTCACATACAGAAATACATCCCAGGATAATTGAAAAGCCAAGAAGTCCCAAGAAGCCTAGAAGTCCCTCAAACAACCTTATTGCAAACTCAGTACAGCTGACAACAACAGTTCTGTTTTAAAACCTACTGAGTTACATTCATAGGCATTGTGAACTAAAACTACATTAATAAAGCTTAAATAAAATAAAATATTAGATGAAAAGCTTAAACTCAGAATTGTAAACAAATGAAATGTTGCTTCTAAAACTGCTAAAACTAAAACCAACATAAAAATAGCCTAATTTGACGCTAAATATAAACATATTAACAAATAAAACTATTACAAAAAAATTGCTAAAACTTTAATGAATGAAAATGACATTTTAAAAGCAAATAATAAATTGTATAATAGCAATAAATTCTATAATAATATAAAAAATAATTCTAAGATAACATTGGAAGTTAAGACATAGAAGGAAGACTTCTGACACAAAGACTGTTGCAAAAACTTTTAAGACAACTTCTGGCTAAATTCTAAAGCATGTTGAAGTAGGCCTGGGTTTCAATATCGATTATTTTGGATATATATCAGGTACAGTAGCCTACATGCCAAATTTTCTCAAGGAAAAAACAAATCTCAACTAATGCTGTAAAATATAAATGAGAGTCAGTTGGTACCACATTACTATAATATTGAAGGTTAAAATTGACAGATTTGTTAAAATTTACACTTAATTAAGTTTTAAATAATAAAGCTACAATAATAAAATATTACTTCAATTAATTTGTTTGAAATATAAACATAATGGTGGCTGTCAAACTTGATGGATTTATTCAAACATAAAATAAACACTGAAGAACAATCAAATGTATCATGATTATGTTATATTGTGCATATATTTAGCAAAATTCCCCTCTCTACAGTTTATTTTTCTATATGATTAATGAGTTTATGGTCACGAATATGTTTTTCTGAGGTAAATGTGACGTAACGTGACATTGTTTACAAGCCGTTATACTGACATCTTTGTGCGGCTGAAACACTGATTGAGCGATTACATGAGACAGGATACGGATTGTAAATTTGTACTCTTTCTTTTAACTTACCTTCGGATGTTTAGTCATATTAATTTTGTGCTGAAACTGGTATTAATGTGGAGGAGATGATTAGTTCACGTGCGCCTCGCGCTGCTGTGTCTGTTGAACTAAGTCGCTACAGCGATCTGTCACTCCACATTAAACAGCGCCAAAACGGCATTTATTGTTTGAATACTGCAATACAATGAAAAGAATTTGAAATCTGAGACTTTGTTTAATATTAAAAAAGTACCAAAGCACAATGCTTATTGCGATTTATTGGTGGGAAGTGCCCTTTCAATGTTCCGTCCATTAACTGAAACAGGCTAGACTAATCGATTCTTGGGATTTAAGAATCGATATCATTCCGTAAAAAAAAAAAGAGAATCGATTAATATCGCGATATCGATATTTTTTATCCAGCCCTATGTAGAAGGCAATCCCATAATGCACTGCAACAAGTTCAGCAAAAATTTTCCACGAGACGGTGTACAAAGTGAGAGATAGGCAAATTATAAACATCTAATACATTTAACAACAAAATGATCTATAAAAGTATTGTACTGAATATGTGTGTATGCTATGTATTTTATGCTTATATAAGTACCATTAGCTTTGGAATGTTAGCGCCAAACTCTACTGAAATCAGTCAAGCTTTGCGTGAGAACTGCTGTTTTTTGATGCATGCTGTTGTTGTCTATGCAGCGCGTTCCAAATCAGTCACTTATGAGGTCCCATATCAGTTAGTACCCTGAGTACTACACAGGCAGCTCACTAGGTTTTAAAACAGAGCTAGTGTGACTTTATCCTCAAGAACATAGAACTTTAAGTCCAGTTTGAGACTGCATGCAGAGGTACCTGTTGCACATCTGCTTCCGTTTTACATGCAAAAAAAGCGATTAGCAACCTGCTTGAAATAAAGGAGAATGCAATGAACCACAGCTTAATGTTCTGCCTCTAATGACCGCTTAACCACATTAAACGGGGGCATTTAGTGAGGGTATTTTGCTCCCATTCCTTTGAAATGCACCGTGGCTGATAACAGAGCAAAAAGCAGATAAGGTTGGAAGTGCCCCTGGGAATCAAAGTCACGCTACAGATGCACTATTCGCTCTCAAAGTTTTGTTTATGTATTGACTTTGTCTCTCCTACAATTCTTTAAGAGAAATGGGACAATTGTTGTTGTAAAGTAAGCGTATATCACTTTGAAATTCACATGAAAGTTGGACAAAATTTGATAAATCCATACTGAGATATTTGACTTTTGATTGGTCAAATCTGAACACCTTGTTGACACTGATCTCTTTTGAACTCAAGAAGTATTTTTCTCAGGAGAAACATCTAAGAAGAAGGAGATTACTTAATTACAATACAAGCTAAAGCCAATCTTCTTCAGACTTATGACTACAGAAAACAAACTTACAACTTCAAAACAGAGTTCCTTGACAAACACAGTGACAAAAGATGAAAATTTAACTGGAGTGACCAGGAAGCCGCAGCTGAATCCCTCTTACCTGAAGATGGGTCTATGGAGAAGCTTCCTTTTGATGGTCACATACTCATCCATTTAAGAGCACGAGTCCAGAGAGTGTGTGAGCTGAGGTTTCATTCAGACTGTCCCCAGCTGCTCCTCACATCGCCGTGTGCTCTGCCCGATCCAGCCTCCCTCTCCTCTTTCTCTCTCACTGACGGCCCAGTGCAAAAGGCCACGGAGGCCACATCACAGAAAACGCTCAGACAGACACCAAACGCTCAATGCTCAGAGAGAGCCAGGCGCCCAACGGAGCTCCTGCGCCAGCGTTGAACTCTTATCTCTTTGTCCCTCATGCAAAAACTCTTCCCAAATGCCTGCCTCCTCTAAGAGTCACGTCCTGTACAGCCGCTCTCCCTTCCAGAAAAGCTGTCGAGCACGCAAATTAACGCTGGCGGACAGGGTCTGGTCAAAAATGGGGCTGGACCCTTGTCAGGAAACAGTAATTATATCACAATCTGGCTTGCGCTTAGTGTGATGTGTGGACAAAGTTATGCGATGCAGAGCGGCTCCTTGTTTCGGAGGTGTACGTTTAAAACAGTTGTGTCATGAGGAATCAAATTTTCCTTCATCTTTTGGTGTACTTTGCAAACATACTGTAACTTTTAATCTCTGAATAACTTCTCCAGATGCAAAAACAGCTCGTTGTAACCTTCTGCTTCTAGCTTTAAGTTTCTGATGTCACATTTGAACAAAAAAAATTAAATAAATTTACACTTCAACAATGCCAATTTTGTATTGAGAAATGTTATCTGCATGTGGAAAGACAAACTGATTTGAAGCTTGTTGCATCATGCCTGGTTAGGACACAGTCAAAGGGTCAGGGAGAGAGTGGAAAATTGTCATGGAAAACTAAATACTGACTGTTTTTGGCACTACAAAAACGTTGCTAACATTATAAGTGGACCTCGGGGAAAACATTAAATGATAAGAAGAGGAGAAAAGAAGAAAGATCTGACCTCTTCAGGGGAGTCTCTCGTGCTTTAATCAAAAGGAACTTGGCTCTTTAGCCGAAGGGGGCCAGAGAAGCACCCAGCCATGACCCAGGAACAGTTGCAAACGCTAAAATTATCTTCAAGAGAGAGGGGATGTCAATCACAGAGACTAATGGCATGGACGCAGATGGCGACACATCAAAAAGAGAAAAAAAGAAACATATCTGGCAACTACATTTGCTCGATCATTAAAACCATCTTTAAAAAGAACATATAAATGTCTCCAGGTTCACAGTCTGTCAACTGTTCAAAATATGCAAGGCAAAACTTTATGAAAAATATATTTTATTGTAAGATTTATTAGCTACTAACAAGTACTGATCTATATTATACTCTTAAAAATATAGGTTCATTATTGGCATTGAAGAAACTTTAACATTTACAGAACCTTTCCATTCTACAAACTGTTCTTTATAGAGAGAAAATATTCTTTAGATTTTTTAAATGTTATGTTATGAAATGTGAAATGTTACACACAAAGAAAAAAATCTTTGAAAATCTGTTAACTGAAAGGTTCTTTGAGGAGCCAAAAATGGTTCTTCTATGGCCGCTTACTTTTGTCCGGAGAGAAAAAAAAAAACTTGTTCTAAAATCCCACGCTATTCAGTTTTCTGATCTGTCTTGACATATTTCTTCTTGACATAGAAAATTAGGGATGGGACATTTTCGATGAGCTTGTGTCTTATTTTTAAATAGCCTATAGTTTAGATATATCATGTTAAGTCTAAAAAGTGATATTTTCTTAATTTTTCTCGAATCCAAAAATAAAAAAGCCACAAAAATCAAGTTTTGATTTTGTAGGGTCTTGAAAGTTTTGGGTAAAAGTCTAGGCCTATTATTTAAAACAAGTTTACAACATATAAAGCAATATCCTTATGGAAAGACTGACTTAAGTACAGTACTGCAAACCCATTAAGAGTGCATCAGGGGTCACTGCAGACTTTTAATTTGGGAAAACTGATCATCAAGATAATAAATATTCAGACATAACATGCATTGTTAATATATGACAAATTCGACAACATTCAGTGTCATGTCCTCGGTTTGATCACCCTGTCCTTCGGTTGTAGTGTTTTGTATCTGTCTGCATGTTGTGAACACATAGTGTTTTGTTTTGATCATTCACCATGTACTCTTCTGTGGCGTTCCTCCCTCCCTCTCGTTACCACCCTTACTGCTCATAATTGTTTGTGTCGTCCGGTGCCAGATCATTGTTCGCCAGTTCGCCAACGCTCAGTCGCTCCGTCTGGTTCCGTCTAGTCCTGTTTAGTCGTGCCATTGTCGGTTCCCTGTCAGGTTTTTTGTTGCTTCTTCCAGTTGTTTTGTTTTAAGCGGCTCCCTCGCTTCTTTCTTCCCTCTCTGCTCTCTAATTCCCCATGCGGTTGCACCATTGAGCGCCCTCTGCTGGGTGTTTTTTACAAGGATGTTTTTGTTTGCTCATTATTACTTTTGGACTATTTTTTCCTAAATACCCCGGCTGGATTTTTGTTCTTTTGAGGAATTTCCCTTTTTATTTGGACTTATTAAAAATAAACTGTTTTCCTGCTGAAGCCTGCATCTGTGTCCGTGTTGTGTGCCTGACAGAACAATCTGGCCAAGATGGACACAGCAGGCTCAGATTCTGTCAGAACCGCGGTCACCCAGCAGGTAGTTCTTTTGGGACAGCATGAAGCCAGACTGACCAACACCACAAGGGAGGTGGAGTTTCTGGCTAACCAAGTAGCTGAGCTTACCACTCACATTCAAGGGCTGCAGCGAGAAGCTGCCCAGGGTGGCCCAGTTCATCCTTTTCCTCGTCATGAGCCTGAGCCCCGATGCAACAACCCACCGCCCTATGATGGAGATCCCAACTCCTGCCGGGCCTTCTTGTCCCAGTGTTCTGTGTTGTTTGCCCTACAGCCACGCACATATGCAGTTGAGGAGTCCAAAGTGGCTTTTGTACTGACGCTTCTAACTGGGAAGGCTCGAGACTGTGGAACGTCCGTCTGGGAGACTCAAGCTCCCTGTTGTGCATCATTTGATGATTTCCGCCAGGAGATGGTGAGGCTGTTTGACCGCTCTGCCAGGGGTCAGGAAGCAGCCGACCAACTAGCCTGGCTTCGTCAGGCGGGTCGTTCAGTCACGGAGTATGCTATCCAATTCAAGACCCTGGCAGCTTCCTGTGACTGGAATGAAGGGGCCTGTCGATCCATGTTCCGTGCAGGGCTGGAGGATGACATTCAAGATGAGCTGGCCACTCATGACTTGCCGCATGATTTTGACGACCTTATCAATATGGCATTGCGGATCGAGGGTCGCCGCCGCCGTCAGCGCCTGGCAGTTCGTCGACCTGCGCCTGGTGTTCAGCAAGTCCCGGGCCACCTCCTTACCTCCGCATCGCCCATATGATTGTGCCATCGAGCTCCTCCCAGGCACTTCTCCGCCTAAGGGTCACTTGTTTTCCCTTTCCGGAGCTGAAAGAGAGGCCATGGACAAGTATATTAACAAATCCCTCAAAGCCGGTCTCATCCGACCCTCTTCATCTCCTGCAGGTGCCGGGTTCTTCTTTCTCAAGAAGGACAGCTCCCTGCGTCCCTGTATAGATTATTGAGGCCTGAATGACATAACTATAAAGAACAGGTACCCCTTGCCTCTTATGTCATCTGCCTTTGAGCTTTTGCAGGAAGCCAAGGTCTTCACCAAGCTTGACCTCCGGAATACCTATCACCTGATTTGCATACGTGAGGGGGATGAGTGGAAGACAGCTTTCAACACACCCACAGGACACTTTGAGTACCAGGTCCTACCGTTTGGTCTGACCAATGCCCCAGCTGTCTTCCAGGCCCTGGTTAACGACGTGTTGAGAGACATGGTGAATCGCTTTGTCTTCGTGTATCTTGACGATATCTTGATTTTTTCTCCGTCTCCGCAGGTACACACTCAGCATGTTCGCCAGGTGCTACAACGGCTGCTGGAGAACCAGCTTTATGTCAAGGCAGACAAGTGCGTATTCCATGCCCAGTCGGTTCCGTTCTTGGGGTTCATCATTTCTGCAGGAGAGATCAAAGCGGACCCCTGTAAGGTAAGGGCCGTTGCCGAGTGGCCAGCTCCTGACTCTCGTAAGGCTCTGCAGCAGTTCCTGGATTTGCCAACTTTTATCTGCGTTTCATCCGGAACTTTGGTCAGATTGCTGCACCCTTAACGGCACTCACCTCTCCCAAGGTACCGTTCAAATGGAATGATGTTGCACAGGAGGCCTTTGCTAAATTAAAGTCCCAGTTTATCTCTGCTCCTGTCTTGTCTATTCCAGACCCTGAACGTTAATTCATTGTTGAGGTGGATGCCTCTGATATCGGAGTAGGCGCGGTCCTATCACAGCGGTCGCACCAGGATGGGAAGGTGCATCCCTGTGCCTTCTTCTCCCACCGCCTGAGTCCCCCAGAACGGAATTACGACATAAGTAATCGGGAATTGTTGGCGGTCAGGCTGGCTTTGGGCTTTACAGGCTCGGTTAGGGTTAGGCTGGCTGCCATTCGTCAGTGATTCTGGTGGCCGTCCATGGCCAAGGATGTCAGGCAGTTCGTGGCTGCCTGCTCGGTGCGTGCTCAGAACAAGACTTCCAATGCGCCTCCTGTCTGTCTGCTCTACCCTTTGCTCCATCCCTTCTCCCCCCTGGTCACACTTGGCCCTTGATTTTGTCACTGGCCTCCCTGAATCAAAGGGCAACACCGTGATTCTCACGGTGGTGGACCGTTTCTCCAAGGCGGCCCCTTTCATTCCCCTTCCCAAGCTCCCCTCAGCCAAGGAGACTGCACAGGTGATGGGTGATCACGTGTTCCGGATTCATGGTCTTCCAGTCGACGTGGTCTTCGATAGGGGTCCCCAGTTTGTCTCCCATTTTTAGCAGGAGTTTGGTCGACAGATCGGGGCCTCTACGAGTCTGTCATCAGGATTCCATCCCCAGACCAATGGGCAGTCCGAGCGGGCAAACCAGGATTTAGAACGTACTCTCCGCTGCCTGGCATCACACAATCCGAGCTCCTGGTGCCAACAGCTGTCCTGGGTAGAGTACGCCCATAACTCCCTTCCAGCCTCTGGGTGACTTCAAACAGATCTTCTTGTCAGTTTAAAACTTTTTCAAAGTCATTCAAAATTTGTCTTTCAATTCTTCTTTTTCTAGAAATTCTAATTCTAGGAATTACACTTAGTGCATTTCTCGGAGATCAGTTAAGATGAATTTGAAATAAAATCGCAATTCTGCATCTTTTTTTGGTCCTTAAGTGCACAAACACCATTTTGTTATGTTCTCTTTAGCTTATTTTGTTTTTAAAATGTGTCCTGTGTGATTTATACACACATGCATTATAAATGTTACTTATGCAGTTTTGAATCCCTTCTGAATGGAGTTTGAATCCCATTCTCCTTTTTCACCAGCAATTCTATTGGTAATATTCTCTGCTGTCTGTGACATCACTGTGTCTCAGACCATAAAATAAAGTTTTAAAACCTTTATTTACTGCATATCACAACTGACAAGAGCAGCAAGTTGTGCTCTGAAGCTGTAGAGCAGAACCAGATCTGATCTTCAGCATTAACTTGCAGTTCTGAAAATAAATAAAAAAGCAATTCAAAGCTTCCAGAACAGAACTATATCTGATACACCAGCCAGACGATACAAATTCTCCTAAAGGCAACACACACACACACATATAATCAGGCTGAAAGACTTGAGCTTCGATCATCAGCACACCAAAAAACAGGGGGGGGGGGGGGGGGGGGGGAGCAAGGTTCTGAAAGACAGTCCGTGTGGTTTTGGTAGCTTTGCAGTGGAAATCCAGTCCAGGCTAAAACTGTTCCATCCCACCGGACTGAACCGTCGCATCTGTCTTCATCGGCACGGAGTACAATCAGAAATGCAGACATGAGCACGTCCTCGCTAGAAAGCATCATGGGGAGGAATTTGCACACCGTCAATGTCAAGAGGTTTCACCGAGGAGTGCGGAAAACTCTTTTTCTTAGTGTTATCAACCTAAGTGCTCCCAAAGATTCCAATAGAGTCTGTCAAGGCGGATCCGGCCCTCCCAACGCAAGATAAAACACCTCATAAAAGCACGGGGAAGTGAGCCCATTTGTGTCTATTAGAGAGAAAAGTTCCAGCAAGCCAGCCATTCCCGGCAACATTGCTTGTCACCGTGGAGATTCCCACGGGATTGCGTGCTCTCCACCTACGGCTAGCGCGTTATTATTTCCCCTCCTTCCCTCTTCATCCCTTTCTGTGAACCCAGAGGAGAGCGTGAGCTCTTCCTCTTTTGAAGAAGAGAAATGTATGTGTTTGCTCTTCTCTTTACAGCTAAATTAGGCCGTGGACTGAGCGTGTGGAGGATCTGGGAACCACGGACAAATCGCTCCGTTATCTGGATCCACATTCCATCTTTCAACAACTAGCAGGCCTATAAGTACTGACAAATACGATTCTATACTAAACTGCCATACGGCATTTATTATAATTGGTGCTCTTTTACAGCTGTATCACATTGTTTCAATCAGTGATGTGAGTTTGATGTGAGATGTATCTGTCCAACCAGCCTGAAAACAGTAGTTTTACAATTCTATTTGATGCAGAAAGTACATGCATCATTTAATTTAGGAAGATCTTTTTCATAGTGTTTACCTTTCTTGCACATCTTTGATGCAGTTTCAGACATAGAGTCAGGGTTATTATAGTTAAAAACTAAGATCATAAAAAAGTAAAATAATAATAAACATTAACAAATTGAAATAAACATCAAAACACTTCAAATTTTATTTTAGCAAGTTTCCAAGTGAACATTTCTCACTTTCATTTAGTTTAACTTAATTAACTAAAACAAAAACAGAAATAAAAATGAATAAAAACTGCATTAATAATAATAATAGAAGAAACTAAATAATAAATATTAAAACCATAATTCAATATTATTTATTTTTCAATATTAATTACAAATTTGATTTAATATGAACTTGAATAGTATTCACAATAATACTAAAATACAGTTATTTTCAATATTTTTTTATTATTGTTTTGGTTCTAATTGGGAAATCCTCAATCTTAAAATACTTGTAATATTATTGATTTATACTATTAGTGATTGGTCTCCCTCCTCTCTCTCTCTTAATGTGTGTATTTATACTGCTTACATAATATATACATTTTTACACTACTTTGTTTTTAAATATTTTTTCCCCTCAAAATATATATATTTTTATAACAACCATTTATGCTTATTAATTAATAATAAATATGAATAATAATCATGCTATTATTATTATTATTATTCACAAGGTGGTATTGGGTTTTGTAGTCTAATAAATAATTTATTCGTTTGTATTAAAAAGTATGTCTTTTTTTATAAATCTTCCTATTGTTTATTGGACACGTAAACAAAATATAAATTTTGGTGTTCTCTTATAAACCGTTTTAATGAATATGGCACTTATGGTATTTACATATCGCATGCACATTATCTAAAGGCATGATATAAAAAAACAAAAAAACAAAAACAGCAGTATTTGATAATGTACTCCCTGTGTGAAATATTCTTCAGCGACCTGTAAAATCATGTATATGAGTTGACTGGCTGATCTGATTCACGGCTGTGTAATACAGTCATTTCATCTGCAGATGAGTGACCCCCGAAACTGCACATTTCCATGGACGATTTCAAAGATGTCTTTCTTTGCGACTCAGAACAGCCCAAGCAGTGGCAGAAGAACGATGGAGACAGAGCCGAGAAAGAGAGATGAAGAAATAGAAATGAAAGGCAAACATCATTCAGAAGTGATGGCAGAGATCCATCAGGCTGCCGGCACTCACAGTAACGGATAAAGAAGGGAAAAACCCTCTCCGACTCAGATTCATATTGGGGTGGATGGTGGACAAGATCAAAAACAATCTGCAAGGTACACAATTAATTTGTAGTTAGGTGTGGCATAATAACAAGGTTCCTGTTGCTCAGCATGCACTACAATACCAAAGTCACTGGTTCAGTTTCCAGAGAACATGCACGTTACTGCAAGAATTTATATCTTGAATTCCTTTGTATAAAAGCGTCTGCCAAATGTTACAATGAAACCAGATGCCAGATGTACCCAGAAACAAGCAAACAAACAAGTTTTAATAGTTTCACCCTCAGGCCATACAAGATGCGAGGATGAGTTTGTTTGTTCATCAGATTTGGAGAAATGTAGCAATACATCACATGCTCACCAATGGATGTGAATGGGTGCCGTCAGAATGAGAGTCCAAACAGCTGATAAAAACATCACAATAATCCACACCACTCCAGTACATCAAATAAGGTCTTGTGAAGTGAAAAGCTGCGCGTTTGTGAGAAACAAATCCATCATTAAGGTGTTTTAACTTTACACTGTTGCTTCTGAATGGTTCCAAAAGGTGCTTGATCTGTGCATATTTCTCTTCTGATTCAATCAAGATGACTTTTTTTAATTGGAGAAAGCAATATTTTGGATGGAGGACTTTGAAGACTAACCAGAAGCAATGGTTTGAAGTTAAAACACAGCATAATGATGGATTTGTTTCTTACAAACATGCAACTTTTCGCTTCACAAGATGTTAATTGATGGACTGGAGAGTTGTGGATTATTGTGATGTTTTTATCAGCTGTTTGGACTCTCATTCTGACGGCACCCATTCACTGCAGAGGAGCCATTGGTGAGCAAGTGATGGAATGCTACATTTCTCAAAATCTGTTCCAATGAATAAACTAACTCTTCTACATCTTGGATGGCCTGATGGTGACAGAATTTTCAGCATATTTTCATTTTTGAGTAAACTATTCCTGTGATTAATTAAGCATATTGTTTGTTTATGTGTGCATTGTTTCTCTTAGAAAATATCATAGGAGTTCAAATGAGAGTTACTTCATTTTCAGACCTAAGAGAGAGTGCAAACATTGAGACTGTTTTAGAGAAAGTAAGTTACATTTGCTACAGAACATAGTATGTTGTTATGCAAATTATGGTGCTAATAGACATTCTGATCTTTCTGTCCATCTTTATTTTAGCTACAACAGGAGCTGATCAAGTACGGCCTGCCAAACAACGTCAAACTGAACTTAAGAAGGGTGCAAAAGACTCAGCCGTAATATCAGCCTCGTACAAGGAAAGAAATTCTAACAGAGACCTGTTCATTAAATCTCTTGCATCAAATATACCTACCATTAAAATCTTAACTTACAGGGAAGCAAGAAAACAACAATTTAAAAAAAACAAAAACTGATCGAACATGTGAAAACCGGCGTCTGCAGGAATGTCACTCTACAGGAGGGCGAACATTCATGTGTTCTCAAATGCAAATGACGTGTAGCAGGACCTAGATAACCTAGAGTATATGAATAATTGAAGTAAACCTGTTCTTCCTCTATGGCTCCATTCGCTAGAAAATTATAATATTTACTGTAATATCAACCTTTCTTGATGAGATATTGAAGCAAGAAGCAGTTTAGCTGTTATATAGTGAAGTTTTTTTAGCTTTGAATTTTCTCCTCGGAAAAGGTTGATGTTACATCCTGAGGTGTGTGTGGTAACTAAATTAAAAATGCCTATAATGTGAATTTAATGAATATAAAATATAATGTATATGTTCTCACCATGAGGAGACAGATGCATATTGAGAGTTAGTGAGATACTTACACTTTACTATTCCAGTTTTTTACTTCAAAATGTCATACTTAATTCAGTTACTGGCTGTTTCTTTATAATTAGTTGTGAAATTTTCTAGTAACTTCTGAGTGAAATTTGTTTCTACACCATTTTTTTTCTTCAGTGTACATGCAATGCTAAAACTTTGCAATACAACCAATTGTTTGTGATTTTATTAGATTAGGAAAGGAGATTCTTTATCTTCTAGTGGTAATATTATGGGCTCAGTTTAA